>JASGCC010000736.1:0-57725 GCA_030067915.1 Hydractinia echinata
ACAGGAGGATTACAAATACACAAGCTTTCATTATATATTGAAAAAAGAATCTGTACTAAATCATCAACGTTATCATTATGATATTTCAAAAAATATTTGTAAATATAAATTCCTGATCTACATCTTCAACAAGCATTCAATTGAACCAAGATCACGTGGTCCTCTTACCTTCAACAAACATGCTTAATATAACTTGGACCACGATAAAGTATTCTCAGTATGTCCATGCAATCAGCAACCATAGGAAGGCAATTACGCAATATTTTTAATATTCTGAAATGCATGCTTTATATCTATTGCAGCATGAAAGATATGGACAGAGCTTAAGAATTCTTGCAAAAATTAATGTTAAACTGAAAAAAGTCTCCATCATCATTACCTTCTACTTTCTCGATAATACCTGACTGTTCGATAGCTGTTAAACAGTCGCTACAGTCACTCTTCAAACTCATCTTGGGTGGAAAAATATTCTTTTTCTTGAAGGGATTTATAGGCAAACTTCTGATGCTTTTTAATCATTTCTTGTATATATTTTGGTCTTGTGATAATTTAGCTAGAGAATAGTTCTTGCTTTAAGCTCCCTCATATGATCACGTAAGAAACCAAACGGGCTGCAATGTTTAATTTTGTTGTTGTGTTAAGTTCTTCCAGCTTTTCATAAGTGAGTATACATTACATATTGTATGCAAATAAACGGGTATGCGACCATCGCCTTAAGGTTGGGACTTCATTAAGTGATACTTCCAATGATTTAATCTTTTCTATGTTGTTTACAAAAAACTTTTTTGACGTAAATAGCGAATTGCTACTTTCATCAAAACAAAAACTTCTATCAATTCGGTTGATGATTGTCAGAATAAATTTTTAATTATATCACAGGCTTGCGGTCGACCGCATACAAGCACCTTGCTGTTAGGCAGTAGTGACGACCTATTTAATATGATATCGTGCATGATAGATCCTAGTTCGTGGCATATGATTTCCCGCAGCAATATTTTTAATATCACAAGGTATCGAAATTCGTCATACCATCACAATTATCAAACTCTGCTACTATTTTCAAACAACTCAGTAAAAAATCTGCATAAGCATCGGGAAAAATCTTTTGACAAGTCTTCCCATGTGAATATTTGTTATTGTGTTCATTTGACGACATGTAAATTTAAAAACAAAATCAAAATCATTCATATTTTTACCATTTGCCCACTGAAAGACAAGTTGATCAATAAGTGATGTCTTCCCAATTCCAGCAATACCTCTAATTAAAACGCATCCATCGCTTTCCTTCACAATATCCTTTATTTCTATCTTTTCTTTTGAAGCAGAATGTGTTTTTATTTAGAAAATGTTCATGATCACTGGGATATGTTCCATACCTGGAACCTACTACCAAATCAACATAAGCTTCCTTGCGATCTTTGGTTGTGTGTTCTCTTCCAAAATCTGACTTAAATGCAGAGGGAATATTCCAATGTGACAACGTTTTCTTGTAATGGTCCCTTAACTTATAGGAATATTCTTTTAACCCTATAAGACAAGAAGGAAAAGGTAATACAAAAAAAAAAAGATTTAATTTAGCAATAAATATTAAAGAATTTTTTTGCAAGATTTGCATAGCTCTAAAACGAAATTACTATATTACTGTTACAAAGATGAATTTTGGACATTCTCATTCTTAACGTGTCTTTCCTACCAATGCGTGTATTGATAAGCATATGTTTATTCTAAAAGTTTGAAAGTTACAATTACAGGTGAGAATGCTAAAAATAAACGCATGACGATTTTACATGCAATAAACATATGTTTATATTTAAGTTTTGATATTAAAATCATGCGTTTAACATGAGTTTATTCAACACGAAAGAAATCTTTTGTTTTTACCGACAATGTGTAAAGTAAAAGTAGCTTTCATGAGAAGAATGCACGAGTATTTACAACAACGACAGTAACAAAAAGCGAACAAAATAATACGTGATGAAATCTAAAATAGGAATAGTAGCAGAGGAAGCACTGTCTGAGCTGGTTAGACAATGGATATAAGGAAAAAGAAATAAAAGAGAACGCTTGGAGATAGATAGATGAAAAATTGGGGTATGGACGTGGCTTAGTGTTTATAATATTTTAACAAATTTAGTAATTTTATTTAAATAAAGATAACCTAATTCAAAAATTACTTGCTGCCCACATCCATACTTACAAGTCACAAATCTTAACTTTCGTTTAAAAATTAATTTCCGTGTGAACGCATAATCTTACTGCAAAATTAATTAGATGAAAATAGGCTCATCCATGTGTTTAGTAATAAACACATGTTTAATAATAAACGCGTTGGTGGGAACTAAAGACGTATTTAAATTCTAGGTGTATTCATTGAATGTATCCATTGAATTTCTTACCATATGTAAACAAAGTTTTCGAAGTGATTTCATTAATGATATCTTGTCGTCGCAGCATCTCAAGTTCATATTTTAATTCTTTCCAATAAACGCGGTTTTTGGTTTGTTCAAAACATTCCTTCATTTTGCTTTCAGTTGTTTCTGCCGCATTATCACTTTGTGATATTCCAAGCCCTTTACCCAAATCTTTCCAATCATCTCCAATCATTTTGCAACAACATTTAAAGCAGGAACGCTTGTTAGGTTGTTAAAATCAACTTTGCTTGCTAAAGAAGAAGGGTTAAATGTGGTTAAGAATGAGATTGAGAGTAAGGTTTTGACCAGCTATTTTCCGATTAATTCTCAGTTAAAAGAAATATGTGAAAGTTTACCAGGTGTTTGAATTAAATAAGTTACAACCCAATAAATGAAAATGTCGTAAATTTTAAATCTTGCTAATAATTCGAGACGTGAGAATATTGCAATTTTTGAAAACTTAGTTTTTTTGCTAAAATTAATTAAACTTTTATTGACAATGACGTTATTTACGATGACGTAGTTTTCATGCGGCCTCGACCAAGCTACTCTCGTTATTATGTGCTTCTGCGTTAAAAATTGTACTTAATATTTATTTCGTTGTTTTTCACGAGTTAGGTTTGATTGTTTACCTTTACGCTGATCGTCTTTCAATTTGCACATATCCTCTTGTAAAACGTCTGTGCGATTAGATAAATCTAAAAATAAATAAAAATAAAATAAAAAGTTGCTGCTGGCTTTTTAATTTACACACATCGTCTTCCAACAATTCAGTGCGATCGGATAAGCCTGTGTAATTAAAATATGTTATTAGTGGAAAAATGAGAAAATGTTTAACATTTCAAACTTGCACATGAAAAACGAAATAGAAAAATTGGAAAACAAGGACACAGGCTTCATACCTTTTACATCTTCTTTCAAAGATTCAATATAATTTTGCATATGTGTTATAGTCATGTGGGTTTGCTGCATCTCTTTCAGAAGGTTGTCACTTACAAGGGAATTACCCCATAACTCATTTTGCATGCATAATAACTTTCCCTCTAAATTGGTTACGTTCGACGTTATCTGATTTTCAAGTGAGATATTGCTATTTCTTAATTCATGTGATTCAGTGTCATGATAGTTCAACTTAATTTGATTGGCCAATACAATTGATCGTAATAATAAATTGTCTTGAAGATCTAAACTTACTGTTTTTAGAACATTAACGTCAAAAGGATGGTTATAGTTTAAGCCACGTAATATCTTAAGCAGTTTCACTCCATTTGAGTGAAAATTCTGAACCATTTAGAAGCTGTTATATCAGCAATGTGATTAAGGTAGTTTCGCATATTTCTTGCTCTAATGCAAAATGCTCCTACAGATGTGTCTGTATCCGGGGGATTATCATTTCGCCAGTTTCCATCATCAGGTGTAATTGATGTCAATGCTTCAATAAGCAATACAATCAACGTTATATCGAATAGGTTACAGTCTGTTTCCTTTTTACCAGTTGGAAATAACAGTTTCCATTGCGGTTGCGTAATTACTCCCTTACATTTCAATCGTGTCAATGTGGTTTTCTTGGAAACTAAGAAACTGTACAAATCTGTTGGTTGTTTTGGCACACCATTGTTGTGAAGAACATCCGACAGTGCACTTCTGAGCGGTCCCAAAATAAGCATGGCTAATCTTAGCCATTGTTGACATGAGGTTACAAAATTTTCCAGAGTCATATCTAAAAGACAGAGAATGTAGGTTTGTAAGTGTAAATTTTTCTAAAGACATATTTAATACAAGATACATCGTTGATATCTTTGTTATCTATTTACGTTGCTAATACGTTGTTTTCGTTTAGCAATGAATATAATTGATTCCTAAATTCCTTAATAGTTGTTTATGTTATCTAAAGAGATATATGTAGATAGGAAAACAATGCCTATTCTGATCGCCTTATATTAATAGGCCAGTCCTGTGTTTCTGTCGGTAACAGACATAGTGGATGTGTTTAATTTATTTTCAAGTTGCTGAAAAATGGATTTTTAAATGTTGATTGACAATTCAAGCGTCATGACGTCAATCAGTAAGTTTACGTCAATATCTTAATAATTATACAGAGTGTATGTGTGTGTGTGTGTGTGTGTGTTGTGTCTGTCTGTCTGTAACAGGCAAAGTGAATGTGTTCATTTTCCTTTCATGTCACCTAAAAACTTATGTTTCAAATGTTAATTTTCTGGGTAACTAGGGAACACCTGGAACCAATATGGGAAAGTTGGCCCAAACCTGGGTCCTGAATCCGTTTCGGAATGGACGGGTTGATGACGTCAAACCCCAATATCACTGCCAACTTGTTGTCAAAGATACATGATCCAATACATTTTATCAGCGTTTCGAGATCTATACGATGAAGGCATCGGGTATATAAAATTCTGAAAAAAATTTTGGTGTGTTTTTGCAGCTCTTTGCGGACGTCAGCAAAATATCTTAATGACTTATAAACCGTTTAGCCGGGCGCTACGGGAAAATAGCGACCCGAGGTTGTGACGTCATGGACCGAACGCAAGTGAGGTCCATGCAAATAACCGAGGTTGCTGTTTTCCCACGTAGCGCCCGGCTAAACGGTTTATAAGTCATTTAGTACCTGGTAGCCTGATAAAAGCATAGAAATTAAGTCTAAGTCTTTCACAAAAAGATTGACATTTGGATGAAGAATAAAATACATGTCTATGTAGAAACCATGTCTTCTGACAATAGTAACGTTCGATCAACTGAAGGAAAGAATTCTCTTCGAACACAGTGAAAAGTTCTTGTAGTTCTATTTTAAAAGTTTTTAAATTTGCCGTTGATGGAGTGGTTGTGTTTGTTGGGACATTAAACGAGCAATTGTTGAAATTAACCAGAAATAAACGAAAAAAATGTAGCTAGCTAGAGACATCACATTGAACTTATTTTTGTATAGTTGAAGATAATTCGGGAGTGGTGTTAGGTGGATTTATTTTATCCTTGTTTGAAGAACTCAAGACTGTTAGACATTCGAAAAGGTGAGTTTTGTGAGCTGCTTTTTCGCTTTTGAGGGAGTCTATATTTTTATGAGCACTGTGTTGCTTTGACAAAACGTCTTGGAGGTATTACTAGCATACTTCGTTTTCAGAGCCTGTTGATCCAGTATGAATTGATCTATTTCATCGTACTCCCAAACAAAAACTTAAATCAATTATTTTAAAACATTTTATTTGGATATTTTACAGCGTTCAAATTTCACGAAAGTTTGCTTACTTTTTTTGTTTAGATTTTAGCCGGTCGCTACAGGAAAATAGCGCCCGCTCACGTGATCGATATTAGCCAATAAAGACGTCAGATACAAAGAAGACATGACACCGCCAGGTACTAATATCGATTAGTCTATATATTAATACGTTTGTGTGAGTGACTATGTGAGTTCACGGCACAGAAATTATTGGTCATTTTGTCAGAGCTCACGCATTTTCTTCCCAAAGCGTGCGTTACGCTAAAATTTAGTAAGTTAGAAAAATTGCTACACGGGGTTTATGTGTTGTTTATTTTAAAAAGCGGTACGGTAAAATAATTTAATTTTACGCCCGGTTTACTATGTGCGCGCCGTATCTCAAGAAAACAAGTTGTTTATGAACTGAATAAGAAAATCAAAGGCAAGAAAGGTTGTCTCTTTTTCAAATTAATCCTGAAAAAAGTTTTTTCAAACAAGGCATGCCAATGTTTACTTATCATGAGGTTAGCATAAAGCTTTTTGTTCTGCTACATTTTTCTATTTTGGCGTTCTGGGACCGAGGTTGCTTCCTTTTATAGAAAATCTATCGGATTCTAATATGAATCTAGGGGTAAGAACCGGTATTTGCTAGAGATTAAAGAGAGTTTGTTCATAATGCGGGATAGTCCCCAGTTGAATAACAACATTAGATCTGCTCCATTGTAATTTTACAATTAGTATTTAATCTGTAATTATGGTTACTGTTAAACTTGTATATATTTAGGAGAACTTTGTACGTTTTTGATTGCTTGAAAATGGGTGTGTGAAACACCCGAAACGTCGCAAATAATGTAGTTTTTTTGTTGTCAATTTACTAGCGCGATGATTCTTCATCATTGTATTTGTTAAAAAGACTGTAATCATAAATGTTAGTATAGTCAACGCAAATCTGGTGTGAGTTGATCGCAGTTCATCGCTCCACGTCGAACGTAAGTCGATCGTCGCCTGTTATCCGTCTGTTGTATGGCTTTGAGGGACAATGTTTTTTCGAGTTGTGGTGCTAGTGTTTATCTTCTTGGCAAGACTGAGATTCCCAAAATGCAAATCTATTGCTCAAGTGATTAGAGATCGATATGGTGAATCCTGTGTTAATGTATTGAGACGATTTGAGAAAGCAGACTTTAACTCAGAAAAGCAAAACTTGATTTGGATTTTCTTTGTTATTGTCGTGACAACGATTTAATGCCTAAATTCTTACATTTTCGGTTAACTAATCGAGGATTACAAAATTCTAACTCTTATAAACATTGCCAAAGAAATCTACTGAAGGAAGAAATTCATCAAAAGACATCCCGAATCCACGTGTTGGAAATGAATTTGATTTTACTCCATTTGTGTTTGAAAGAAAGATTGAGTGTCATTGACCTTGCACACGTTTGTTCGATTTTTCTTGGAAGTAACGACCGTATTCTTAAAAGCAAGTATTAATTCAAGATAAGAAGATGCGAGCTTGAAAAGATTAAAACCACCTACTAATGATGTTGACACTGTTATTTTTAATTTTTCAAAACATATCTTAACAGATTTTTGAGAAGTCGTTGCTTCTCAAAGGTTTAAATTTTTCTGTACCTCCTCAGTCTCTTAATTATGGAGACTATCTCGTGAATTATGAAACTCTTTTCAGGGATATACGGGGTATCAATTTACTTAATAATGAGGATCCTGACTTCGTCAAAACGAGGATTAAGGATGTGGCATTATCTACTTATCGTTCTTACAACGCTAACGGTGAGTATAGTAACTTGAGTGATAATGAATCACAAGCCTTATTGTCTTTATCCCGAAATAGCAGTGTCGTTGTACAAAAATCTGATAAAGGTAATTCTGTTGTTTTAGTTGACAAGACATCTACAACAACAGAATGGAAGAAATTCTATCTGACAGCAGCAAATTTAGAAAGCTCAGTCTACCATCTGATAAGCTTTTGAATTTTACCATTGGTCCAGAGAGAAAGATTACCAATGTTTATAAGGCTCTCTTAAAATCTGGCGGGCTGTGTGAAGCCAATTACAATAAATTTCGCCCTGTAGGCTCCAAACCTGGTATACTTTATGGACTTTGCAAGGTCCATAAAAAGTGTATTAATGGATGTCCACCCTTTAGACCTATCTTATCTGCCATTGGTATACCGGTCTATAAGTTAGCTAAGTTTCTTGTCCCTGTGTTATCTAATGTCACGAAAACAAATATACAGTTCATGACTCATTCTCCTTTGCCGAAGACATCATTCAACAAGATGGCAGTCTCTATATGGCCAGCCTTGACATTGACTCTTTATTTACCAACATTCCGTTAAATGAAACGATAGAAATATGTACCAACCTGGTCTTTGATCATGTGATAGGTGTCAAGGTCTAACTAGAAATAAGTTTAAATCTCTTTTAGAGCTAGCTACCAAGGAGTCATATTTCATTTTTAATGACAAAATTTATCAACAAATAGATGGAGTGGCTATGGGTTCACCCTTAGGCCCCACATTTGCTAATGCTTTTTGTGCTATCATAACCAAACTGGTTGAACAATTGTCCTACAGAATTCAAACCCGTCTACTTTAAAAGGTACGTTCACGATATTTTTGTGTTGTTTCATCCCCGGACCACTTGCCTAAATTTCAAAATGCCATCCCAACATCTCTTTTACATCAGAGACAGAAAAGAGCAATAAATGATCTTTCCTTGACATATCCACTACTTGCGATGTGGACCGAAAGTTTATTACATCCATATATAGAAAGCCTACTTTTAGGCGGAGTGTACACCCACTTCGATAGTTTTTTTCCTGAAAGCTATAAAATCGGCTTAATTTATACTTTGCTTCATCGTTGTTTTAAAATTTGTTTCAAGTTGGTCAATTTTCCATCATGAGGTTATTAGAATCAAAGATATCTTTATTCGAAATGGTTATCCAGAACTATTTATTGACATGGTCATAAAACACTTTTTTTCAATATCTCGCAAAACCAAAGAAGTCACCTACACAGCTGAGAAGAAAAACATTTTGATTGTTCTCCCTTTTTTAGGTAAAACATCTTTACAAACGAGAACGAAATTAGAAAAACTTTTTAAATCTTCTTTGCATTGTTGTAAACTTTCTGTTGTTTTAAGAACTCACACTCGCTTATCTAACTTCTTCAGATTTAAAGACATGTTGCCCACAGAATTAAAGTCAGGGCGTCATTTACAAATATAAGTGCAGTGGCTGCAACGCCACTTATATAGGTGAGACGTTCGCGTCATCTTAAGGTTCGGGCAGCGAGCACCTCGGAGTGTCTCCCTTAACATGTAAGAAATCAACCTCATCTAATTGCACAGCAGTTAAAGATCATCTTAAAGCCTGTCACACCACATCATCTCTTGACGATTTTAGTATACTCTCTAGGGGTAACAACCGGTATTTGCTAGAGATTAAAGAGAGTTTGTTCATAATGCGGGATAGTCCCCAGTTGAATAACAACATTAGATCTGCTCCATTGTATTTATACAATTAGTATTTAATCTGTAACTATGGTTACTGTTAAACTTGTATATATTTAGGAGAACTTTGTACGTTTTTTGATTGCTTGAAAATGGGTGTGTGAAAACACCCGAAACGTCGCAAATAATGTAGTTTTTTTTAATGTAATTCGAATCTAAAATGTAAAAAACAAACTGTTGTTGTCGAACGAAATTTGTGTTGTTAGTTAGAAGTATTTAAAAAAAAAAAAACGTACGATGATATAGTAACACAAAGAGAATTGATTGAAAATGTATCAAACAATTGTATACTCGTCCAATTTATTCTCTTTGGGTTGAAGCGAAGGTTAGTATTTGAAGTAAAAAACTGATTGAACTTTTATCCCGAGAACTCTAGCAACTACCTACTGAGAAAGCGAAAGAAAGGTAGGTGTGTTGTTTAGATTATTTGTTAGAGAAATAAAGTTGGATGTATATCGATTTTTCAACCGTTTCAACTTTCAGAGCAAAAATTTTCTCTTAAACAAAAAGTTTTTTGTTGTGTCTTGAGGTAGAACATTTTTCTTCAAGCACTTTTTTGTAAGAACTTACTCTGAACAAAGGGTCAGAAGCAAAAAAAATATCCTAAGAAAATGTTTAAGCTTGATTGTTTGTTCTAAATAGGAACATTTATATAACTCACAAAATTGATCAGAAGTTTTCTTTTTTATTGTACAATGAAACAAACTGAACTTTTTTCTGTCCAAGCAATAGGCTGTTGTAGAAATTACCATTAGCTATAGTAACGTATAGCAGGCTTTATTTTTTAAGTCATTATGTATTTTCAGACTATAGTCATATTAAGAATAATGAGGAAAGTATTTGTCAAAAAAGCTAAGAACATTGAGGCTGAAACGAAAACACGCTATTCTTATAAAAAACAGCTTGTATATCCTAGAGAAGAATTTTATATAAACCGTAAAAAGTAATTTTCCGTTATTACTGTTTTTAACGCTACAGTGTGTGGCGATTCAGTGTTGTTGTCTTTATTCTAAACATAACCAAATGTAAGAAAACTTAAATCAATGTTTACATCTGTTACGTTACAATCTTTTGAAATATATCCGATTTTTAAATTCAAAAATTTTGCATTGTTATCATGCACGGCACGTTGCACTACTTTCTTGATACCTAAAATCAAAATTATTGATTTTCTTGAATATGAGTTTGGGTCTGTTTGGCAAATAGTTCCTTTAAGATTTTGGAAATATTGCGGTAGACATACAATATGTCGAAATGATTTAAGTTTTATTTTCTATTTTATGAGTTGATAGCTGTTGATTTAAAATATTCCGTTTAAAGCTTTGGAATAGAAGGGTTGCCGTATGCATTAGACTAAATAGGTAATTTTTGTATGACGTGTTACAAACTGTACGTGTGGAAATTTTGTATAAACTTTCTTGTATGACTTACTTGACTGGTACACTATTTTCCGTGGTGTACTTTTGGCATGATAAAGCAGATTTAGCTTTTTACATAGCGGTTGGTAGACACCTTCTATTTTGTTGGACATTTTGAGAGATATACAGATTAGTAGATATATATATTGAGTGTTTGACATCGATCAGCTTTTTTCTGAATGTAACATTTTGAATGATATAAATTTTAAGGGCGAGATGTATTTTGAAATGCTTTGGTAAACTTCTTTCCGAATACTTTTCGCATTGTCGGAGAGTCAGAGCAAGTAATTTTAGTAGATTTACATTTTAAATGTCACATTATACTGCAGTTGTTGGACACCTTCAATTTTTCTAATCATCTATATAATAATGCAGATTGTAAGATTCGCACTGCTGTATTGTGTGATTTTCGATAGACGTATATCTGTTACATGAATTAAATGAGAAATACAGTTGATTCTTCCAGCTTGATAATCTTATAAAGCATATTATTGTATAGCATGTAGTACAAACAGCAATAGCTAACTTAATGTTGCAGCAAGTTCTACTGATTTTCACGCATGCGCAAGGAAATGTTCATTAGCGTGAGTGCGAAAAGGAATCTTAAACGCTTAAAAAATTGGCGTAATTTCAAGAGTTTCACATTTTTTGTAGCAAAAAATTTATCTAAGAATAAGGTGGCAAGTAGTTCTTACGATAAATTTCAGTTTATACTGTACTACACATCCGATTTCGCACCAGTGCAGAAAAAAACTGCTTAACAACGTCCACAGCAACCATTATCGACGACTTAAAATAGCTTTCTAACCACTTTACTTTTATTTAAGGCTTTCAATCTATTCATGTATCAATCCATACTTGCAGTAAGACATTCATTACTGCTCGAGTTGCCACAAGATTTGATGCTTTAGAAATGCAAAATTAAACCACAAGCTGCTGCAAAGTTGATTACATTGTGTGTTCTTAAATGTAAACGGCGAAATAGGATTAGTTTCACGCCGATTTTTTTAGTTCTGCAAAAAAAGAATGGGCGTGAAAATGACCGTAATTAAGGTTTGTTAAGGTTTTGTCAATTACTTTGACAAATAAGAGCGGTACATCAAATAAAACTGATTCAGGAAAGGTGTATTATGAGCCCCCTAATGAATCTTTAGTTCAGTATAAGATGTCAATAAGCAGCTAAAGCACAAGTTCTTACATGAGTTGTCATTCGTCGCAGCGTTATTTTTTTCCAATCTAGTTATGCGTATTTGTAGAATTGTTGAGGCTCACATAAAGTTGACATTTAAGCATTCTGTTTCCACCTAAATTGCTACATGGAAGGCCGACAAATCTTTTGAACATGTTTAAGCTGAGATGTATTATGTAAATGTATTATGTGTAAATGTATTATGTCAGTTAACAAAGCTTCAAAACTTGTCAGATCACTGTGCCAGAAAAAACAGAGAATGCCAAACATGCGGCGTTAATGCGTGCCCTGGCTGAAGCTTTTAACTATTCTTTTTCATTGTTTCTTTCAAATATTTTGAGAATTAGGAACATTTTAAAATTGCAATTATTTTCTTGTTTATGTTTAAAGGCCGTTTTTTTACGTTAGGAAAATCACCTGCGTAACGTATATTTGCTCAATCAATCCGACGGCGTAAATTCATCAGTGCAAACGTGTTTGCGAAAATTAGGAAACGATCAAGTTTTTGAAAGCCTGAATTATCAAACATGCTAAAAAATACTTTCACAAAAGCCGTTATATTAATAAGTAAAATGCAAAACACGTTTTCCACGAAACAACACAACAAAAAGTTCAAGTTAATAAAATGTAAAGCAATATCCTCTGCAAGAACATGCAGTAAAGAAAACAAGCATATTCCATTTAGCCTCGTTACATTTCTACAAGCGCCAATGCGTTACTATTTATTATCTTACTTATGTTGTGTATATGAAAACAAAAACTACCTTGGAAAACAAAAACTATCTTCTTCTTCTTTTTCTCCTTCTAAAATTTAAATTTCATATGCTGTACTCTGTTATGCAATGGGCGTCCATTCATGCACAAATCTTTATTTTATAGAATAACTTTTAAACATTTAAAAAGGTAAATCACATTTTTACCTCACAATTTTCATCTAAGAATATGTATAAATTATTAAACAAGAAAAGAATCTCGTTCTTAGCCTTTTTTTTAGTTTTGTGTTACAGAGTGACAAATAACGTAAGAGACACTGGTAACCTGGTTGCAGTGACTGTAGATCAGATATAGAAGGGTATTTACATAAGTGGTTGGAGTTTATGAATAAAAAATTCCAATGAATGTCTTTAGCTGCGCCTATAAATAATGAAGCCTTCTCTAGCTTTTTGATGAAATTATCTGAAGATTAAATTCTGCTCACCAGAATAATATAATGTTATAACATTATATTAACGTTTCCCTTTGTCGTATCGTGGTGTTTTTTAAGTGTTTTTAAGAATGACGGACAACTTACAGTATTATTGTAAGTTGTCTGTCATTCACTTCGAAACTTTTTTTATTTTGTCTATCTTAATTTTTATATGTATAACTATACTTATATATCCACAAATTGAAATAGACAAAATAGGAAAAGTTTCAAAGTGAATATTGGTTAATACTTTAAATATATCAAGATCTTCTTGATGTAAAATAACAAAAGAATATAACTTCCTTTGTTGCTGATGGTGAATTAGCTACACTTTAAAATCTGTCAGGACGTAATGCTCGACCCATAAATTATTAATAGTGTTGATAACCAGTTAATGATAATACACCGCAGTGATTTATTAAATGATAGAATTGTAATGATATTGATTAAAGAAGATTAAAATTTTTTAAAAGATTTTATCATCTAATGTTTTTGTTTTTAAAAGTCCTTAACATCAATCTATTTATGTGCAACAGATATATTTGAAATTTTTAAACTTTATCTTTCGTAATGATTTGTCATGGAAGCTTTTGAACAACCATCTGGGATCCAGCCAGTGGTGTTTTTTCGAAAGAATGAAATAATGAAACGCCACAATCCTGGCAAAGATTTAAAAAAAGTGTAATTCTGTTAGCATATTATTATGAAATTGAAGCGGTTTATACCGGGTAGGTTTTGCTTTACTGACAGGCTTACAAACAGTCTGTCCCGTTTGCAAACCGGGCAGCCAAATCTTTAACGAATCAAGATGGTGTTTACAACCATGACAGAACAAGAGCATGAGTGATTGTTGGTTTTTAATTAAGGAATGTTGTGCTCTTAGGTGTCACGTTAAACAGTCCAAAACAAAAAGATTGTGACCAGTCCATAGAGAAAGATTTGTTGCATATTTTGACATAGCCGCTTCTAAAGTTCATGTGCAACTTTTAGAGTTCGAGAATAGTTGATTTTGAATACTGTTTGATCTGAATAGAATAGAATGATTATGGTTGTCTTGGGAAATGTGTTAGTAAAAGTTTTAATAAATAAACATATAATGAATAAATAAATTTAACATATTTTGCAATTAAATCCATTAAGTCTTTAAAATTGAACTAGAAATTTTTTTTTTGTGTGAATTATTATGTGGTAATATTTTATTATTACTAAATACCTATTTTACCGCAATATTGCAACATCATCAGATTGTTTTTTAACAGATTTTAAAAGTTACACTCTTAGCAGTTTTAGTTTCTCGAAATCAACATATGTAGCAACTACTTTCATTTCAAAAGCTCTGTAGCTCTTTAACATCCTTATGTCCCCACTGAAGATTTTCATTTTTTTAAATGGAATTCATTAAGTTTAGAATAACAAAAATGCAGGGACGTGACAACATAAGCCACTTGCACCGATTGGACAAATGCAATGAGTTTTCTGGGGATTGTTAGCAATTTTTTTAAAAAAAAGAAACAAACACTGTTATCCTTGCTTCAGTGCGGGTGGATCTCTTTACCATGGCTTTTATATATGTACACTAAGTTTTTAACATTAAAATAAGAATATCTAAACACCTATAGTTTTTAACCATTCTGAACATTCTTCACGGCTATAATTACTAACGGCATTTGTACTGTTCATATTTAATAATTTGTACTAAGTCATGTCATCAAGAAACTATATATAATTGCAATATACAAAGTTTTTTTTTCGATATATGTACAAAAGTACACCAAAAAATTGCGACCATGATGATTTTTCCCCCACTAGTAAATTCAGACGGACTCGACCGCGCTGTATGAATTTGGCTATAAAACAAACGATATTTAAAATATAGATTTACATTACCACTAGAAAAGACATTTCGTACCGCTCACGGTCAACAATTCGTCAAATAGAAAAATTGCTTCATCATTAAATTTTTTCGCTAAAACTTGGTTGTCACTTTGGGCTAACGATGAGCTAACCATGACGCGCTAAGACCTTAACCCTTAGTGTAAACGTGAAGATACCTGCTTAGCTCACAGCTGAGTTTCTCGTTAGCTCATCGTTATCCTATATTTTGAAATCCAAATTTTTGGATATTTTTTTTCCGGCTGACAGGGAGGTAAACTCACTTTCAGCAATCTTCAAGCAGAGCCGACATAAATCGTGCTCAAAGCGATTTATGTTTTTAAAAATAGTAGTATGTTTCGTTGTGTAAGGTCATTTTAAAACTAAAATGGCTGACAAAATTTAAAAAATGACGTTTGAGGCGTTTTGTTTTTCGTAATTTTATTAATTCCTTTCTTTCCAGGCTACGTCGTCTTCTTCGAAGTAGTATTAATAACAAGACTTTCTGTCTATCTTTTTATTTTTTGTCGCATTAGATTTGGCAACAGAAGATGATGTTAAGAAAGGCGGAGATGATTTGTACGTCCCGAATCGGAAACACATCGAACCCCTTCATTGTATATCACTTTTATGATACGCTTGAAAAAGTAATAGCGACAAATTAAGTAGCAGCGTTTCCATATAATATATATTGTCCCTCTCCATTAAATTCAATTTATCCCGATCTTGATGCCAGTCGTATATGGAATTGCGACGAGTCTGGCTTCCCAACCGATCCGTGAAAAGGAAAAGTTGTTTGTGAAAAGGTGATATTGCAATATCATTGTATAAGTAATATATTCCCGTGTTTTTAGGTCAATTGTCAAACATAATTTTATTCCCTCTGGATTTTGTAGGGAAAGCGTGCACTAAAACGGCGACCAGGAGCTGGACGAGAAAATATTACTGTTCTCGGCGTATGTAGTGCTGCTGGTTGCGTTCTTGACCTTTTAGTTATATTCAAAGGAAAAATATGCAATCAAGCCAAACTGGTATGGAGACGAGGCGCTTCCGAATTCATTTTACAGAAAATCAAAAAGCGGTAAGGCTTTCGTAATCATCAGGCTAATAATTAACATTTATTAACAACGGAAAAAAATTATGTATATTTACTATGCATTCCAGGCTGGATGGACACGGAAGTGTTTGCAGATTGGTTGCGGCTAGTCGCCGACAAAGTTAAGGAAAGGCCCCTATTACTTTTATTTAATGGGCACATGACGCATATTTCTATACCAGTGATTCAAAGAGCTTTGGAGGACAACATTATCATTGTAAAGTTTCCCCCTCACGTTACGAATGTTCTGCAACCACTTGACGTAGCGTGCCTTGGGCCTCTTAAGCGTCGTTGGGAAACGCTGCTTCAAGAGCGCGTTAATGTAATTTAACAAAAGGAGATTTCGTAAACCAACTTTGTAAAATTTGGAGCGACGGTATGAAACCGGAGAATGTCACCAGCGGACTTGCTTCCACTGGTAAGTGCCTTCTTAGTTCACACGTTTGAGGTAATATAATAAAAGTTAAACTCCCTGCAGAGTGGGTAATCTACAAATTGATAGTCTTATACAAGGGGCAGTATTTTCTTGGACTGTCTTCTTTCGCCTAAACAATTCAATGACATCCAAGGGACAAATATTTTAGATGCTTTAGTAATGGACCGGATGTAGCTCCTTCTGTGGAGAAGGAGCTACATCCACGTATTGGTAACCAATCGTTGGATGTCATCACTACTCCAAGCACTATTCAGGGAGCTACTACATCCACTGCTAATCCGGAATCTGCTTCTTCCTCGTCCACTCTATTTGCCACCCCTACAAACGAGATAGAGAATGCGTTGGTTGAATTGCTGGGCCCGTATCCATACAACGCTCCCGAAGGTTATAATGGTTGGAAGTTGGAGCCTGTTGTTGTCAACACAACTTTTGGAACGTTATACCTCAAAAAATTACAACAACAAGATCCAAACTAGATTTTCGAGCAAAGGTAGCACCTTGTTTCGTAGGTTTTTTATTAACTGTGTTAAAACGCGCATGTATTTCAAAACAATCTTATCACAGGTTGTTTTTCAAGAGGAGTTGCTTGTGGAACAAAAGGAACAGGCTGAGAAGAAGAAGGAAGTAGAAAGACGAAAAAAGAAGCCAACAGGTTAAAAAAATTGAACAAAAAATCTGGCAAAGAAGCAAAAAGTGGAGGGTGAATCGGAGGAAAGTTAAGAAGTTATGCAAAGGAATTTGATGATGAGATCGAGAGCGGAGATAGTGAGTCGGGTGACGAAGAAGAAGAAGAAGAAGAAGAAGAAGAAGAAGAAGAAGAAGAGATGATAACAGACAAAAGTCCACCTGCAGTGCCGTTAGTAAACCAAGGTATCACCGTTAGTTTTAAGGTCAATGAAGTTTTTAATAATTAATCGTTGTAAGTGTATAACTGATGTTCGTTTTTCTCTTCTTTAGATTCGCATAGTGTTCTTAAAATTTGCTGGGAGTTGATTAACCCGCCCAACTCTGAGGAGTCAATTGTTTGCAAATATTTTGCCTGCTTATTTTCGACCAAAAAGAACAAGCCAATTCTGTGTGTTGGGAAAGCTATTACAAGGGCACAGACTTCGCAAGCTCGGTCTGTACTTTTGACCTCGGGTTTTGTATTTTACAGTACAACATCAAAACCGGTCAGTATCCGTTAAATAAAAGTGTGATGTTTACCTTCTCCAATCGCAAAATAAGCTGCGATGGAGTGTTAATTTTCCCGAATTATCGTAAAGGTATATTATGGTTAAAAGCTGTTGTACTGTGGCTACTAGCATCTTTTCACTGATATATGATCTATAAATCTAAACTACATGCAAGCTATATTCTAATTTCAAGATCAAAAGAAGCCTCTAACTGAAAATAAAGTTTGGAATGGACTGTTCCACGAATACGATGCGTAAGAGGTCTGGAGATTATAAACAACACGCGGCGTAGCGATGAAAGTGGTCTATGGGCTAAAAAAGACCTATCTTCAGCAAGCTACCGCATCTTTCTAGCTGACACGCAGTGTTTAGAGCCAGAAGGGCTTACCGCGAAAAATGTAAACATTCAAAAAGGTCTAGCTATTAGACAAAAGTAAATTGTCTAAACGAAACAAAGTCCAAGTCTCTTCTTTACCACACCACCCACACAGCAAAGCATATAAAATATTTATCAATTTCAAATTTCAACGCTGTGAATTGCTGTACTAAAATTCAGTTGAGTATAGTCAAACAAAGCCACACACAAAGACTTTAAGTAAGCTCCAAGCAGCAGCTGCTTATGATTTTTTAAGTTAGGTTTGAGATTTCAATATTTTGTAAAAGTCCGTCAATCTACTTCTTGTTTGAAATTACCTTAGTAGCTTGTTGGCCATGCTTTAAAGATTTTAATTTCTAGCTACCAACACAAACTATGAGAAGGTATTTTAGAAAACTAATTGCAGAAAATTAAAGTCGAATACTTCCCACCACATTGTCGCTGCCATTTTTAAAAATTTGTTTTGATTATATGCGTATGCGCTCTTACGTGGCTTTACGGATTTCCCTCCTGACTGCGCCCCTCCTCCATCTTCCCCAACCACCCATCTCATTATCTCATTGAGGGGTTTCCCTTTGTTTGGTAAAATGCGTTCAAATTTTAACCAAAAATTTGCCGCGTAGATTAATTGTCGTGTGGATTTATTTTTGCGAATTCGCAATGTTTCGCAAATATCTATATTAGTGGATCGTTAAAAAAATTAGGTGGTCGACTGTGAAAAGTGGCAAATATTTCGTTAAGCTTATTCTTTTATCCATTTACTTGCTTCAAACTGATCAGGAAATAGGGGTGAGTTGGGATTATCCTTAAACTTTTTGAATGCTAAAATATTCATCCGTGAAGAAACTCGAAATAACGGCATAGCGCTTCTTGGACAATGTTTGACAATATATGGTCGCCAGATGTTGCGTGTGCGTGTCAGTTTTTTCCGCGCGCGCGTATGGGCATGCACGCTTCTGGCTTCCCTCGGGTATGGTTAATAAACTATATAAATAGGCTGTCCTTTTTTGACGATCGTTAGTTTATTCTTGCCGTCACAATTGAGTTGTCACCTTTGAAAGAGTGTACTGTGAATGTTATGATTAACAAAGAAAGAAGCTCTTATGTTAGAGGCTTATGTTAAAGTTCGTTTAACTTAAAAGTTTTAAGTTTAAATAAAGTTACGTATACATCTTACAGTTTTACGGATATTTGGCGGCCACGTTAACGTCGTTTAGTAAGTTTTTATTTGTAATTATTTTCGTTGATTTGTTATTAATTGTACTTGTATATGCATTGGCGTTTGCCATAGGCGTTAGATTTTGTTGTTTTTATTCATGTGTTTCTATGTATGGGCGCTTTGCAATAGGTTACGTTGTTCAGTAGTATTGTGTTCGTAATTCTGTGTCTGTAATACTCCGTAGTTTCGTTTGTGGACATTTGTCTGTGTACGTTTCGTCTGTGTGTAAGCCATGTCAGTAGCTGCCGTCTATAGCGTTATTGTGTTTTACCCATAGGCTGTGATGTTACGTGAAGTATTTGATAGTGTCTGTATACGTATTGTGTTTGTGAATGTGAATATTTGTCGTGTAGTTTTAATTCAGTGTAGTTATTCACTTGTTTGTATTTATCGGAAGTTATTTTGATTTACGTTACGTCTACGTATATTTAATTCATCCGTCATCCTCTCTGTGTCCGCCCTTGCTCCGTAACACCAGATGCAACATTCGGGCCTCGATATTCTGACAGGGCGGCTCCGTAATAGGCGTGAAAAAGCCCTGGAAACGAGGTTGGTTACAGTTATGAGTACTAATCAAAGTGCTCCACTAGTAATAAGAATATTATATTATATTACATTACCCTCTAAATATACGGGGTGGGGAGGCCGTTTTTAAATAATTTTTTTTGGTATGGTGTATGGCTATGATACTTACTGAGATTCTACATTTGTCGCTCAGACACCTGTATGATAAATTTTTAGTCTCCATAATTTCAAGAGTCTTAGATATTGGACATCAGTCGAAACTTCTCCTTAAATTTCTACAAAAGCCTTATAATTGGGGAAATGTTAGGATTACCCTTGGAACTACACAAACACAAAACACAACTTTATTCCATCAAGGGGAATCACATTCTCGACCCCATAGCTCTTTGAGATAAACTCGAAAGTAGCTCTGGACCTGTCTGGTCACGAGTTTATCTCAAAGAGCTCTGGGGACGAGAATGGGGGAATCATTTTGCAGAGTTTAGACACGTCATTAACCCGATTTCCTGAATTTCTTTTTAATCTGTTCCAAAAATCGGATTTTTAAGCAATGTTTGGCCTTTTTTCATTTGAATTATCTAAACACAAGAAAATCTGTTGAATAAACTTTATTTTGCTACCAGAAATTTTAAACAGAATAGCTTCCGATGACGTCACAGGAAAAGTGCTGACTAAGTAAAAATTTATTGCTGCCATTTTCTTCCTTATAGCATGTCAATAAGTGTGCCAAGTTTGAAACGCCCCCCCCCCCCTCTTTCTCTTACATTTTAGACCTAAGAAAAGCCTAGTATATTTAGGATTAAGATTTTTTTTCAATTATTAATTATTAAATTCTGAGCATGTCGATAAACCAGAGAAATTTTTAATTTAGACTGCCGTGCAACCTCCTTAACCCTATTTAGGCCGGGCTATTTGGGGGCTCTTAAAAACCGGGAGGGGCGCTAAAAAAGCCTCCCTCCTCCAAAAACGATGAAGAAAACATGGTATTGTATTCAAACTTAGTACACATGTTGACTAAGTCATTGAAACATCATTGGGATAAAAAAAAATTTGAATGACGCCATGCCGTCAGCGATGACGTCACCACAAAAAATAGAAAGGTTGAATATATGACAAATTTGAAAAATTAATTTAAGACATATAGTAAAAGATAATAACCCATAAACAAATAAATATGTTTAAAAAAACATATAAGTAATGCATAAAATGAATGTGAAACAATTTCTACAAAAAATTAAGTTTTTTTTTTTGTGATTTTGGTGTGACGTCATATCAAATTTTTTTACATACTCGTGGAGCTTATTACATTTGATGAAAAGTGAGAAAAGTTCAGCCCATAATATGGCGTACTTCAAAAGTTATCACAACAAAAGTGAGAGGGGGGGGACTTTTTTAGCCCTCCCACTCCGGCTCGAATAATGTTAAAGCGGACATTTTGACCTAAGTATCAAAAATCAATTTATGTTTTTATCTAAACAACTGTTCACAATTATGTTAAAATATCAAAAAAGCCCTCTATTTAGTGAAATTTAAGTTCTTCAGGCGAAATTGTCTTTCCAAACTGTTTCATTACCTAATTGGGGGGAGAGGGCAGGGAAAAGGATAATATGAGCATGTCTAATGAATCTCCAAGGCGGACATCTCTCTAAATCTTTGGTTACGTAGGTGTCCGCTTTAAAGAGGTTCCACTATATTTTTTTTTCATTTATTTACCTTCGAAAATGCAAGCAGTATTTTCAGTACATGTACAACAGTTTCAAGACACTAGCTTTGTAGAAATAATCATTCTGCTACAGAGCACATGTTCACTTCCTTCCAAACAAGAACCACCGAAAACAAATTCCAAGCTGTTCCTATCCTTAAACATTTTTTAGGGCACATCGAAGTATTCCTTTTGTGAGTACTCGTGGCTTAATTCATTTTTTATTCCTGTGCATAGAATCTTATGCTAAGAGCCCTAGAAAAGTGCCGTGTATAGATTGACAGACGAATACAAATAGAGTAGTTTAAAAGTTAAGTAAATTCCCTGAAAATTGCCATGCAATTACATTTGCAGTTCGTCCATGAAAGAGCCAAAATACATAGTTTTGATCCATTTTGAGGAAAAATACTCTTTCGCATCGTATTAACGGAAAATTGGGAAGTTTCTAAAATTATATTTTTAAACAAACTTACATAGCTTAATATTACCTGCTCAAATCTAAGGGACTGGTAATCAAGTCTGTATCAAAGGGACTGGTATCAAGTCTGTATCAAAGGAACTGGTAATCAAGTGTGAAAAATGATCTTGTTTGCCGGCATTTTTATGGTCTGGAACTAGTTCAAAGCCATAAATTTATGTAAGATTTATGATGTTTTAGTTCTCTAAATTAAATGTCTGAAACTTACGAAATATAATCTAGTACTTTTGCTGGTTTATTTTGGGCCCTACAACAGTTTGATAAAATGACTTTTAAATCGAACCTCAAAAAAATAAATTTACGTATTTAAAAGTTATAATGAAAACGACATGGCAAATACGTTGAGAGATCTCTCAATGTACTTGCAGTGTTCTTTTCCTTAAAACTCAAAACTCAAAACGCCTAATTATGCCTTCTGAAGAAACAAAAAAAGGCCATCTATGCTTTGTCTACAACTTAACTTTAAATTTTCTTATCTCACTTGTGAGCACCTTCGTTCCCAAGAATTTTTGGTTCTTTCCTCCAAACAAAGATAAGAATCCCAGGTAATTGGAAACTTGCATCAAAATTAATACACGCGAATTACATTCATATTTCAAAATGCGCCAAAATTACAAGAACAACCAGCAAATCCGATCGATAGTGATTATTTGAGACGATTGAATCTTCTCACTCAGAGTCAAAAAGCTGGTTCAATCATATCCAATAATGGTTAATCCTTGCTGAAATCAATTTTAGTCTTATTAAACAATCCATCGCAAAGCATAAACATGACCAAAAAATCGTGCAGTTATGGGCGTGCTGGCGTCAGCGAAAATTTCACCCTTTAAGATTTTGCACATAACCAAATAACCTAAGATTCTAAGTCCCAAGTCCTTTGTGAATAATGACAAGGGAACTTGACAAATTCGGAGTGTATGTGACTTACATAGAAACTGCTTTCTCGATTGCTTGTGGTCGCGAACTTTGAAATTTCGCTCTTTCTTGCAATACTTTTAGTCCAGGATGAAAATAATGTCCATCAACATCCAAGTGGTTAATTAGATCTTAAAACTGCTAAAAACAAGTAATTTGCGAGTAGGTTATGTATTCGTAACTGAAAACGACATTTTAGCTGAAATTGTTGTTATTTTTTGCTTTAAAAACTAATTTAACAAATGAATAATCTGTTGGGATTCTAGCTCTGCATTTACATCCATTTCGCATTCCACACAGTGTTTTCGTTATACTGGATTTTCCATTGTTAATGGTTAAGATATGACGTTATGTGAAAAGGATCAACTGGTAATTCGTCACTTCTGGAATTTAGAAAAATGAATAAAAAACTTTATTCATCTTATAAACTCGGCATTTTCGAGCCTGTATTAAAACGCAAAGCAAATTAGAACAAAATGTTGACTAACTCGTGTTCTTTTTTATCCTCGTCCCCAGGGTTTGTTACCGTGGCTGATTAGAACATCTTGTTCCGTAACAGGATAGTCGACGTGCGGTTGAACCTTTAAGATGTGCGGCCGAACATCATAACACTCGGCCGAACGTTTTGATGTTCGGCCGCATATCCGCACGTGCGCAAGTTCGAACGTTTCAAATTATAAATGTTCGGCCGAACGTTTCAGAGAATCTGGTCTGTATATTTACCGAACGTCCGGCCGGGTGTTTGTATTAAGCAAACATGCGGCCGAACGTCTTAAAAGCCCGGCCGAATATCACAATATGTTTAACTGTTCGGCCGAAAAACTCAAACATTCGCCTGGACGCAACAGACATTAAAAAAAAAGCTTTAATGAAAACAATAGTCAGTGTTCTAGTAAGATGGAAGTACTTCTGCCTATAGACACACGAATTGATCTTTTTTCTTTGATAAAATATTATTATGACATCAAACCGAAACTAAAGTACAGAGAGATATAAGGTATAATAAACAAGCACCATAATGCTCCATTAAGCAAAAGAAACTCTCTGGAAATCTGTCGAAGGAATGGGTTAAATCGAAAGCAAAATATCGATGCTAAGAAATTATTGTTGTACTTGAATTAAACACAAAAACAGATATTGGCTACAGACAAGAGACAAATGGCGGAATTGATACGTTTAAAATATAACATCAATGTTTCTGGAGAACTTGTTCGACAGACTTTGATGAGACTCGATCCGTAAGGCGTAGAACGTTTAAACACTTCACAAAGACCCGGCTTGACTTTTAAAGCTAAGTAAATATACAGACCAGATTCTCTGAAATGTTCGTGCAAACATTTATAATTTGAAACGTTCGGACTTGCGGACGTGCAGATGTGCGGCCGAACATTAAAAAGTTCGGCCGAGTGTTATGCCGTTCGGCCACACATTTCAAAGGTTCGGCCACACATTTCAAGGGTTCGGCTCCACGTTGACTATTCTGTAACGGGACAAGATGTGCTTATCAACCACGGTAATTTGTTGTCTATACCAAGACCGCTAGCGCTAAATTGACGGGTAAACAAGACCTTGGTACAGGCTGCTTTTCATAGCCAGTATATTGGTTACTATAAATAATCAATGAATATGTTTTTAATGTCTTATAAATGTTGGCTGACTACTTTTTTATAAGCAACCCAGTTGATAATACTGGGTTTAAATTTAGATCAAAATTAGTCCTTATATCTCCCTTCCCTCAGCTAGCAACTTTCCCAGTTGAACTATGACAAAAGTTTTCCAAGAAGAAATATATTCTACGTTTAAAAAAAAATATAATGTGTTTAAATATCATATAATTTTCCGACCTGTGTTGGTAAAATAAAGAAAATAACCAGCTAAGATCAAGAAAGGCCCTAGCAATCTATTATTTCACTTAAATGTGTTACATATTGTATAGATAGGGAGCCATTTAATAATTACATAACACCTAAATTAACTATTTTGGGAATCAAAAGTCACAAAGTTATCACCTGCTTTCAAAATGCCATCGGTATATATCACCTTCTACAGAACAACGGCAAAAATAATTTCAACATGACCTGCAATTTTTTGCAATACTTAATCCTCGGTGAAACATGAGAAAAGTACGAAAATAAACCTCGTACCTAGAGCCTTTTTTCATAGCGTCAATAGAGGTCGCTTTCGAAAAGAAACAGAAACAGATATGAATTGTAGCGAATATAGTCTTATGAATCTTACTGTATGAGTACAAGAATAAAAAAAGCATTCCTAATATGCGACTGTGACAATAACGTGTTTCATCTGGAACCTTTTTCTGATCCAACCAATTTAGGCCTATACGATCTGGCGATTTAGTTTACGTATATTATTCGTCTTGTTAGTTTTAACACTCAACCCACAGTTATCCATTAGGGAAAGAATCTCTTTCAAATTTTATTTCAGTTTTTTTAATCCAAATAAAAAATAATAGCAATTTGGTCATACAAAAACTAGCAAGAGATGTCTAAATACCGCAATCATAAATTTTTGTACAGGTTTAAATCTAGCAACCGTATATTTGACACACTTAATTTCCATGCACTCTGTAGAGGTAATATAAGAAAGAAACTTTATTCAGAATTAAAACTTTACACAATTCATACCATATCCTTTTTACATTCTTCTGACTTGTAAGTGGTTGTTTTTAGCCTTTTCTAAGAAGTTGCGCTGATGTCGCTGTTATAAGTCTGTAAGATAAATACAAACTTTCAAATGAGGTTACACTGGAATAATTCGTTGATATGATCATCTGTTATGTCCATTTTTAAAAGTCTAGTACTTTTGGTATGATTATTGAAGTATTCTGTAACAAACTTCTCGGTACGTAATCCATTGAGTTCGATGTCATATTATTGTTGCCAGCAAGATTCAGAATTTTCAAATAAGATATACACGGTTGCAATTGTTCGATATAATCATCGTTGAAGTTGCAACTCTTTAAATTCAATTTTTCTAGCTTGTTAGTATTTTTATTAGTCGCTTCTATAACACATTTCGATATGTATTTCATTGAATTCGGCGTCATATCGTAGTTGTAACTTAAATCAAAACTTTTTAAATAAGGTATACACGGTTGCAAATATTTGATGTGATCATCGGTTAATTTGCAATCACTTAAAGTTATTTTTTTTAGCTTGATTGTGTCTGTTGATAACGAAGAAATATCGTCGATGGTTAAATGTGTGCTAAGGATTTCAAGATGTTCAGTAGTAACAACGGAAGAACTGAGTAGTGGTGACAATTCAGCCATTTCATTTGGTAATAACTCACCATCCGACATCATAATTTTAAGTGTTAGTTTTGTTGGCATTACATTTTTAATTGATTTAAAAAAATATATCAATTGATTTAAACTATGATGGTAGTGAACAAATACAGAAGCTCCGCTTATATTGAAAAAAGATTCTTTTACTACATCATCAACGTTATTGTTATGATATTCAAAAAATGTCTGTAAATATAATTCCTGATCTATATCATCGAACAAGCTTTCCACTGAACAAAGATCACGTGGTCCTCTAATATCTTCAACAAACCGTTTAATATAATTGGGGCCGTGATAGGTATTCTCAAGTATTCCACGCAATCCAGCAACCAATGGAAGGCAATTACGCATATTGCAAAATTCTGAAATGCATACCTTTACATCTATTGCAGCATGAAAGATATAAACAGAGCTTAAGAATTCTTGCAAAATTAAATGTTTAAACTGAAAAAAGTCTCCATCATCATTACCTTCTACTTTCTCGATAATGCCTGACTGTTCGATAGCTGTTAAACAGTCACTACAGTCATCTTCAAACTCATCTTGTGTAAAAAATATTCTTTTTTCTTGAAGGGATTTATAAGCAAAGTGTGATGCTTTTATAACCATTTGTTGTATATTTTGGTCTTGTGATAATTTGGCTAGAGAATAGTCTTTACCTTTAACTTCTCTCATATGATCACGTAGAAACACCAAACAGGCTGCGATGTTTAATTTTGTTGTTGTGTTAAGTTCTTCCAGTTTTTCATAGGATGAGTACACATTGCATATGGTATGCAAATAAACGGGTATGTGAGCCATCGCCTTAAGGTTTGGGATTTCATTAAGTGATACGTGCAATGATTTAATCTTTTCTGCGTTGCTTCCAAAAATGTTTTTGACGTAAATAGCGATGCTACTTTCATCAAAACCAGAAACTTCTATCAATTTTGGTTGATGACTTGTCAGAAATAATTTTTTGATTATATCACATGCTTGCGGTCGACCGCATACAAGCACCTTGCTATTAGGCAGTAGTGACGACCTTTCTAATATGATATCGTGCATGATAGATCCTAGTTCGTGCATAGGATTCCCCGCAGCAATTTCTTTAATATCATCAAGGTATCGGAATTCGTCAATACCGTCCACGATTATTAAAACTCTGCTACTATTTTCAAACAACTCGTCAAAAAAATATTCGTAAGCGTTCGGGAAAAATCTTTTGACAAGTCCTTCCCATGTGAAAATATTGGTTACTGTGTTCATTTGACGACATGTAAATTTGAAAACAAAGTCGAAATCATCCATAATTTCACCATCTGCCCACTGAAAAACAAGTTGATCAATAAGTGATGTCTTCCCAATTCCAGCAATACCGCTAATTAAAACACATTCATCACTTTCCTTCACAATGTCTTTTATTTCTGTCTTCTCTTTTGAAGCAGAATGTGTTTTTAGAAAATGTTCATGATCACTGGCATATGTTTCATACCTGGAACCTACTACCAAGTCAACATAAGCTTCCTTGCGATCTTTGGTTGTGTGTTTTCTTCCAAAATCTGACTTAAATGCAGAGGGAATATTCCAATGTGATAACGTTTTCTTGTAATGGTCCCTTAACTTATTGGAATATTCTTTTAACCCTATAAGACAATGAGGAGAAGATAATACAAAAGAAACAATAGTTTAATATAACAATAAATATCTAAGAATTTTTTACAAGATTTGAATAGCTTTAAAGCGAAATTGTGGTGTAATATTACTTTTTATGAAGATGAATTTAGAAATTTCTGATTCTTAGCATGTCTTTAAAGGGCTCATTAAAACTTGAGGTGTATACTTCATTAGCGCATTTGGACCAATGCAAAATCCCTTATTCTAAAATTTATTACCATATGTACATAATGTTTTCGAAGTGATTTCATTAATGATATCTTGTCGTCGCAGCATCTCAAGTTCATATTTTAGTTCTTTCCAGTAAACGCGGTTTTTGGTTTGTTCGAAAAATTCCTTTATCTTACTTTCAGTTGTTTTTTCCGCATTATCATTTTGTGGTATTCCAAGCCCTTTACTCAAATCCTTCCAATCATCTCCAATCATTTTTGCAACAACATTCAAAGCAGGAACACTTGTTAGGTTGTTAAAATCAACTTTGTTTGCTAAAGAAGAAGGATTAAATGTGGTGAAAAATGAGATTGAGAGTAAGGTCTAACCAGCTATTTTCGGATTAATTATTAGTTAAAACAAATCTGTGAAAGGTGTCTAAATTAAATAACAACCAAATAAAATAAAAATGTTGTGAATTTTAAATCTTGCTAGAAATTCGAGACGGTGAATCTTCGTGAAATGAGAATATTGCAAATTTTAAATTTTTTTTTTTTTAATTTAATTAATTATACTTCAATTGACAATGATGTAGATTTCATGCAGCCTCGACCAAACTATTCTCGTTATCATGTTCTCTTAAGTTAAAATTTGTACTTAATATTTATTTTGTTGTTTTTAATGAGTTAGGTTTGATTTTTTACCTTTACGCTCGCTTTGAACGTCTTTTAATTTGCACATATCCTCTTCTAAAGCGTCTGTGCGATTAGATAAATCTAGATAAGAAAGAAAAGTGTTGGTTGGTTCTAATTAAAAATAAAAAGTCGGTATGTATTATTTTTGCTAGAGTTTCCTCTCTTGTATAAATTTTGGTTAAACTGTAATTGGTCTGAAGTCCTGTTTAACGAGAATTTTCTCGACATTGTACCATTTTGTCGTAGATAGTTAGAAATTCCAATTTTGACTAATCCTGACTTAATTTAGGGATGAAGCAATATCAGATGTAATTTAATGTCGCCTGTATTTTTTCTCTTCCTGATTTAATTACGTTAGCTAGGAGAGAGAAGGACCTTCTCAGAAGATGCATTTCTTGAGTTTGTGTGTACAGTTTGTTGTTAATCGGGTTGAATTGCTTACCATTATACTGATGTTGCTGCTGGTCTTTTAATTTACACACATCGTCTTCCAAAAATTCAGTGCGATCGGATAAACCTTCGTAATTAAAAAATATCATTAATAAAAAATGATAAAATCTATAAAACCTCTAAAGCTCCTTAAGGTATTGTGCAGGAAAAGCGACACAGAAATATCTGTAGCAAATTTGTTATGTCAAAGTTGCACATATAAAACGAAATGGAAAAAATGAAAACAAGGACACAGGCTTCATACCTTTTACATCTTCTTTCAAAAATTCAATATCATTTTGCATCTGTGTTATAATGATGTGAGTTTGCTTCATCTGTGTTAGAACGTCGTCACTTACAAGGGAATTACTCCATAACTCATTTTGCATGCACAATAACTTTCCTTCCAAATTGGTTACGTTCGACGTTATCCGTTTTCTAAGTGACATATTGGTATTTCTTAATTCATATAATTCAGTGTCATGATAGTTCAACTTAATTTAATCGGCCAAAACAATTGATCTTAATAATAAATTGTTTTGGAGATCTAAACTTACTGTTTTTAGATCATTAACATCAAAGGGATGGTTGTAGTTTAAGCCACGTAATATTTTAAGCAGTTCACTCCATTTGAGTGAAAATTCAGAACAATTTAGAGCTGTTATATCAGCAAAGTGATTTAAGTAGTTTCGCAAATTTTTTCCTCTAATGCAAAATGCTCCTAAAGATGTGTCTGTATCCGCGGGATTATCATTTCGCCAATTTCCATCATTAGGTGCAATTGGTGTCAATTTTTCAATAAGCAATGCAATCAACGTTATATCAAAGAGGTTACAATCTGTATTCTTTTCACCAGATGGATATAACAGGTTCCATTGCGGTTGCGTAATTACTCCCTTGGCCTTCAATCGTGCCAATATAGTTCTTTTGGAAACTAAGAAACTGTACAAATCTTTTGGTTGCTTTGGCACACCATTGTTGTGAAGGACATTTAACAGTGCACTTCTGAGCGGTCCCAAAATAAGCATGGCTAATCTTAGCCATAGTTCACATGAGGTTACAAAATTTACCAGAGTCATATCTAAAAGACAGAAAATGTAGGTTTGTAAGTTTAATACTTTTTAAATCATTTTTAATAAAATATAAATCGCTGGAATCTTTGTTACCTGTTTACGTTGCTAATGGTAAAACGTATAGATATATGTAATATAAGAAAACAATGCCTATTTTAATCTGCCTGTCTGTCTTTAACAGGCAAGGTGAATGTGTTCATTTTCCTTTCATGCCACCGAAAAACGTATGTCTCAATTGTTAAATTTTCTAGGTAACTAGGGAACACCTTGGACAGTTTTTTTTAAAAAATAAAAACGTAGGATGATATAGCAACACAAAGAGAATTGATTGAAAATGTATCAAACAATTGTATACTCGTCCAATTTACTCTCTTGGCGAAGGTTAGTATTTATAGTAAAAAACTGATTGAACTTTTATCCAGAGAACTCTAGCAACTACCTACTGAGAAAGCGAAAGAAAAAAAGGTGTTTTGCTTAGATTATTTGTTAGAAAAATAAAGTTGGATGTATATCGATTATTCAACCGTTTCAACTTTCACAGCAAAAGTTTCTCTTAAACAAAAAGTTTTTTGTCGTGTCTTGAGGCAGAAAATTTTATCTTCAAGCACCTTTTTGTGAAAACTTACAGAAACAAAAAAAATATCCTAAGAAAATGTTTAAGCTTGATTGTTTGTTCTAAATAGGAACATTTATATAACGCACAAAATTGATTAGAAGTTTTCTTTTTTATTGTATAATGAAACAAACTGAACTTTTTTCTGTCCAAGCAATAGGTTGTTGTAGAAATTACCATTAGCTATAGTAACGTATAGCAGGCTTTATTTTTTAAGTCATTATGTATTTTCAGACTATAGTCATATTAAGAATAATGAGGAAAGTATTTGTCAAAAAAGCTAAGAACATTGAGGCTGAAACGAAAACACGTTATTCTTATAAAAAACAGCTTGTATATCCTAGAGAAGAATTTTATATAAACTGTAAAAAGTAATTTTCCGTTATTACTGTTTTTAACGCTACAGTGTGTGGCGATTCAATGTTGTTGTCTTTATTCTAAACATAACCAAATGTAAGAAAACTTAAATCAATGTTTACATCTGTTACGTTACAATCTTTTGAAATATATCCAATTTTTAAATTCAAAAATGTTGCATTGTTATCATGCACGGCACGTTTTGCACTACTTTCTTGATACCTAAAATCAAAATTATTCATTTTCTTGAATATGAGTTTGGGTCTGTTTGGCAAATAGTTCCTTTAAGATTTTGGATTGAAATATTGCGGTAGACATACAATATGTCGAAATGATTTAAGTTTTTATTTTCTATTTTATGAGTTGATAGCTGTTGATTTAAAATATTCCGTTTAAAGCTTTGGAATAGAAGGGTTGCCGTATGCATTAGACTAAATAGGTAATTTTTGTATGACGTGTTACAAACTGTACGTGTGGAAATTTTGTATAAACTTTCTTGTATGACTTACTTGATTGGTACACTATTTTCCGTGGTGTACTTTTGGCATGATAAAGCAGATTTAGCTTTTTACATAGCGGTTGGTAGACACCTTCTATTTTGTTGGACATTTTGAGAGATATACAGATTAGTAGATATATATATTGAGTGTTTGACATCGATCAGCTTTTTTCTGAATGTAACATTTTGAATGATATAAATTTTAAGGGTGAGATGTATTTTGAAATGCTTTGGTAAACTTCTTTCCGAATACTTTTCGCATTGTCGGAGAGTCAGAGCAAGTAATTTTAGTAGATTTACATTTTAAATGTCACATTATACTGCAGTTGTTGGACACCTTCAATTTTTCTAATCATCTATATAATAATGCAGATTGTAAGATTCGCACTGCTGTATTGTGTGAATTTTGATAGACGTATATCTGTTACATGAATTAAATGAGAAATACAGTTGATTCTTCCAGCTTGATAATCTTATAAAGCATATTATTGTATAGCATGTAGTACAAACAGCAATAGCTAACTTAATGTTGCAGCAAGTTCTACTGATTTTCACGCATGCGCAAGGAAATGTTCATTAGCGTGAGTGCGAAAAGGAATCTTAAACGCTTAAAAAATTGGCGTAATTTCAAGAGTTTCACATTTTTTGTAGCAAAAAATTTATCTAAGAATAAGGTGGCAAGTAGTTCTTACGATAAATTTCAGTTTATACTGTACTACACATCCGATTTCGCACCAGTGCAGAAAGAAACTGCTTAACAACGTCCACAGCAACCATTATCGACGACTTAAAATAGCTTTCTAACCACTTTACTTTTATTTAAGGCTTTCAATCTATTCATGTATCAATCCATACTTGCAGTAAGACATTCATTACTGCTCGAGTTGCCACAAGATTTGATGCTTTAGAAATGCAAAATTAAACCACAAGCTGCTGCAAAGTTTACATTGTTTAGTTTACATTACATTGTGTGTTCTCAAATGTAAACGGCGAAATAGGTTTAGTTTCACGCCGATTTTTTTAGTTCTGCAAAAAAAGAATGGGCGTGAAAATGACCGTAATTAAGGTTTGTTAAGGTTTTGTCAATTACTTTGACAAATAAGAGCGGTACACCAAATAAAACTGATTCAGGAAAGGTGTATTATGAGCCCCCTAATGAATCCTTAGTTCAGTATAAGATGTCAATAAGCAGCTAAAGCACAAGTTATTACATGAGTTGGCATTCGTCACAGCGTTATTTTTTTCCATTCTAGTTATGCGTATTTGTAGAATTGTTGAGGCTCACATAAAGTTGACATTTAAGCATTCTGTTTCCACCTAAATTGCTACATGGAAGGCCGACAAATCTTTTGAACATGTTTAAGCTGAGATGTATTATGTAAATGTATTATGTGTAAATGTATTATGTCAGTTAACAAAGCTTCAAAACTTGTCAGATCACTGTGCCAGAAAAAACAGAGAATGCCAAACATGTGGCGTTAATGCGTGCCCTGGCTGAAGCTTTTAACCATTCTTTTTCATTGTTTCTTTCAAATATTTTGAGAATTAGGAACATTTTAAAATTGCAAGTATTTTCTTGTTTATGTTTAAAGGCCGTTTTTTTACGTTAGGAAAATCACCTGCGTAACGTATATTTTCTCAATCAATCCGACGGCGTAAATTCATCAGTGCAAACGTGTTTGCGAAAATTAACAAACAATCAAACTAACAAGTTTTTGAAAGCCTGAATTATCAAACATGCTAAAAAATACTTTCACAAAAGCTGTTAAATTAATAATTAAAATTCAAAACACGTTTTCCACGAAACAACACAACAAAAAGTTCAAGTGATGTCACCTTTTTTTTAATAAAATGTAAAGCAATATCCTCTGCAAGAACGTGCAGTAAAGAAAACAAGCACATTCCATTTAGCCTCGTTACATTTCTACAAGCGCCAATGCGTTACTATTTATTATCTTACTTATGTTGTGTATATGAAAACAAAATCTACCTTGGAAAACAAAAACTATCTTCTTCTTCTTTTTCTCCTTCTAAAATTTAAATTTCATATGCTGTACTCTGTTATGCAATGGGCGTCCATTCATGCACAAATCTTTATTTTATAGAATAACTTTTAAACATTTAAAAAGGTAAATCACATTTTTACCTCACAATTTTCATCTAAGAATATGTATAAATTATTAAACAAGAAAAGAATCTCGTTCTTAGCCTTTTTTTTAGTTTTGTGTTACAGAGTGACAAATAACGTAAGAGACACTGGTAACCTGGTTGCAGTGACTGTAGATCAGATATAGAAGGGTATTTACATAAGTGGTGGAGTTTATGAATAAAAAAATTCCAATGAATGACTTTAGCTGCGCCTATAAATAATGAAGCCCTTTTCAATTAACACAAGTCTTCTCTAGCTTTTTGATGAAATTATCTGAAGATTAAATTCTGCTCACCAGAATAATATACTGTTATAACATTATATTAACGTTTCCCTTTGTCGTATCGTGGTGTTTTTTAAGTGTTTTTAGGAATGACAGACAACTTACAATATTATTGTAAGTTGTCTGTCATTCACTTCGAAACTTTTCTTATTTTGTCTATCTTAATTTTTATATGTATAACTATACTTATATATACACAAATTGAAATAGACAAAATAGGAAAAGTTTCAAAGTGAATATTGGTTAATACTTTAAATATATCAAGATCTTCTTGATGTAAAATAACAAAAGAATATAACTTCCTTTGTTGCTGATGGTGAATTAGCTACACTTTAAAATCTGTCAGGACGTAATGCTCGACCCATAAATTATTAATAGTGTTGATAACCAGTTAATGATAATACACCGCAGTGATTTATTAAATGATAGAATTGTAATGATATTGATTAAAGAGGATTAAAATTTTTTAAAAGATTTTATCATCTAATGTTTTTGTTTTTAAAAGTCCTTAACATCAATCTATTTATGTGCAACAGATATATTTGAAATTTTTAAACTTTATCTTTCGTAATGATTTGTCATGGAAGCTTTTGAACAACCATCTGGGATCCAGCCAGTGGTGTTTTTTCGAAAGAATGAAATAATGAAACGCCACAATCCTAGCAAAGATTTAAAAAAAGTGTAATTCTGTTAGCATATTATTATGAAATTGAAGCGGTTTATACCGGGTAGGTTTTGCTTTACTGACAGGCTTACAAACAGTCTGTCCCGTTTGCAAACCGGGCAGCCAAATCTTTAACGAATCAAGATGGTGTTTACAACCATGACAGAACAAGAGATTGAGTGATTGTTGGTTTTTAATTAAGGAATGTTGTGCTCTTAGGTGTCACGTTAAACAGTCCAAAACAAAAAATTGTGACCAGTCCATAGAGAAAGATTTGTTGCATATTTTGACATAGCCGCTTCTAAATTTCATGTGGAACTTTTAATTCATAGAGTTCGAGAATAGTTGATTTTGAATACTGTTTGATCTGAATAGAATAGAATGATTATGGTTGTCTTGGGAAATGTGTTAGTAAAAGTTTTAATAAATAAACATATAATGAATAAATAAATTTAACATATTTTGCAATTAAATCCATTAAGTCTTTAAAATTGAACTAGAAATTTTTTTTGTGTGTGAATTATTATGTGGTAATATTTTATTATTACTAAATACCTATTTTACCGCAATATTGCAACATCATCAGATTGTTTTTTAACAGATTTTAAAAGTTACACTCTTAGCAGTTTTAGTTTCTCGAAATCAACATATGTAGCAACTACTTTCATTTCAAAAGCTCTGTAGCTCTTTAACATCCTTATGTCCCCACTGAAGATTTTCATTTTTTTAAATGGAATTCATTAAGTTTAGAATAACAAAAATGCAGGGACGTGACAACATAAGCCACTTGCACCGATTGGACAAATGCAATTAGTTTTCTGGGGATTGTTAGCAATTTTTTTAAAAAAAAGAAACAAACACTGTTATCCTTGCTTCAGTGCGGGTGGATCTCTTTACCATGGCTTTTATATATGTACACTAAGTTTTTAACATTAAAATAAGAATATCTAAACACCTATAGTTTTTAACCATTCTGAACATTCTTCACGGCTATAATTACTAACGGCATTTGTACTGTTCATATTTAATAATTTGTACTAAGTCATGTCATAAAGAAACTATATATAATTGCAATATACAAAGTTTTTTTTTCGATATATGTACAAAAGTACACCAAAAAATTGCGACCATGATGATTTTTCCCCCACTAGTAAATTCAGACAGACTCGACCGCGCTGTATGAATTTGGCTATAAAACAAACGATATTTAAATTATAGATTTACATTACCATTAGAAAAGACATTTCGTAGTGCTCACGGTCAACAATTCGTCAAATAGAAAAATTGCTGCATCATTAAATTTTTTCGCGAAAGCTTGGTTGTCACTTTGGGCTAACCATGACGCGCTAAGACCTTAACCCATAGTGTAAACGTAAAGATACTTGCTTAGGTCACAGATGAGTTTGTCGTTAGCTCATCGTTATCCCATATTTTGAAATCAAAATTTTTGGATATTTTTTTTTCAGCTAACAGGGATGTAAGGTCACTTTCAGCAATCTTCAAAGAAAGCCGACATAAATCGTGCTCAGAGCGATTGATGTGTTTAAAAATAATAGTATGTTTAGTTGTGACAGGTCATTTTAAAACTAAAATAGCTGACAAAATTTAAAAAACAAGACGTTTAAAGAAGAAGAAGAAGGGGGTGACTCCAGGGTGAAAGATTTTCCTTGTCTTTCTGACCAAAGTCGTTTCCTTTTTCGTAATTTTGTTAATTCCTTTCTTTCCAGGCTACGTCGTCTTCTTCGAAGTAGTAATAATAACAAGACTTTCTTTCTATCTTTCTTCTTCATTTTTTCTCACATAAGATTCTACTACAAAAGAGCTAACAATGCACCGTAGTGTGAAAGGGAAACAAATACATCAGGTACCCGCAGCTCAAAATTGAAATCAACTAACACATAATGGGCAATATGGTTAGCTCATTGTTATATCCCAGAGTAAGAACCAAACTTAAGAGAGGAAAATCTTAAAGTTTTTTTATAATTTTTTCACTTTATTTTACTTCTCTTGAACAAATTATAGTACATTTGCAAAATTTTATGTTTAGGCATTTTGTCTCCTAAAACCAGCCTTTTAACATACTCGTCCTCATGGTCTTCTAGTGCCTGAGCGGTTATTACAGTTATTAAGGCACAATGTCCCTGGGAATGAGGTTGATCTCTTATTGCATTTTGCGGTCGATTTTACTTTACCCTGACACCCAATAGCAAGCTTTTGAAGTAATATAAATCGGTTTAGGAGGAGCATAAAAAATGCTCAGATATGTCATCTCGTTTTCTTTAAGGTTCCAATCTCTAAGCTCAAGAGCGTATTTTCCTTCAAAGAAGTCCAGTAGAAAATTAATCTTTGCTTAGTATTCTTTTTCTCTTCTATATTTAAATTTGTATATCTGACCCAAGTTGGGGGACAAAGAGTATTTACTTCTTCTCCATCATTCAAAGGTGGTAACGGCGTCTTTCCCTCCCTGTCACCTAAGTATTCCCGGACATTCCATGTTGTTTTCAAGAAACTAACAATGGCAGACTGTTTTTGTTTCCTCATGCTTATCTAAAAGATTAAATTTCCGCCTTAACGTTGCGTTGTCCCATGTATAAAAAGATTCTGTAGAAATGTATATCTCTTTTTGTCTCCAAATGTTTTTTTTATGATTTGGTTGAAAAGTCCTTTCTCTTCTATTTTTTTAAACTTCAGTATAGATTTTCTTCACAATTCTTTAGCTTTGGGATACTTAAAAAAAAGTTTACCACAAAAATTTATATGGCTTTTCTATTCCCTTCGTATATTTTAAATTGTAAACGCTATAATTATCCGCATTTCTTGGTCAAAAATCATTTACGAAGTCAAATTACAAGGTCCGTCCACAAACACAGCAGTCGTCAATTAACTTAACGGAAGATAATCTAATTACTAGCTCGCAGGGTTAGTGATTAGTAACGATACGTAAGTGACTGACTATCTTTGTCCCTTTTGGAGATTCGACGTTACAATCTCTCATGTATATCGACTACATAAATACAAAAAACATAGACCGAATCATATTAACCACCAATATATCCTTTTTTTCTAAGGCGATCGTGTGCTTGGATTAAAATGAAATTTGGTATACTGTACGATCAAATCATGCTGAACACTATTGTGGAGAACATTGCATATAAAACAATAGGTTTTTTGTTTTTATTGTTATTTACGACAATTTAATTGGTTAGCCAATTTCTTTTGTTTTAGACTTTAGGCGTGTATGTTTTGGAGCATGTGCTCACAGTTAGAAACTATACTTTCAAGAACTCGCACGTTTTCTCACATGGCGTCCGATGATTGTATATATTTAATTTGGTTAAAAGTATAATTTCATTACACTTTACGCGATATTTATAAATTTATATTACAAGGAAATTTATTTTAGTTATCGTATGTTCACGGTTAGAGAAGTCCGTTCAGTTGTTTAATCGAACACTTTTCGGACATTGCATGTATGTTATAGTTTACGTATACCCTGAAAAGTAATTTTAATAATAATTATACGAACATTCGGATAATATACGGACACTGTTGCTTCACAAAATTTTTATAACACGTGTTTTTTGTGGTTTAACTTTACGGTTTGTCACGTTTTTTATTCATTTGTTTTATGTAGTTTATATTTCTACATCGGTGTGAAATTTGATCTGAAGGTTGTGTACATGTTTTAAGGTTCCAGTGTTGTTTTTCTTACATTTGTAAAAAATTGAACGTTTCTTGGTTTTTGTACTTCATACGTTGTTGTTCGGTTCGTTTGGCCTCACATTCTGGTTGTTTATTGTTTTTGTCAACGGTGAGGAATCAAGGTTTTATTTTTGTGCATACTTGGTTTCAAATTCACATTTTTGTTTCAAAGCTCACAAGAACTAAGCGCGATTTACTTTGAATTCATTTTTTAAGCAAAATGACAGAGAATTTAACAAGACTTCGTGGAACAAGAGAAACCTACTTACGTATTATTTCCAATCAAGAACAACAAATTTTATTTCTGATTGAATCTTATTCATCAGAAAAAGAAATTCAGTTAAAGGCAAGTAAAAACAGGTTTCTAGAAAAAGTTAAAAAACTGGACGATGAAAATTAAATGACGAGGAAATGGAGAGTGAATTAGAAAGTGCCCTCACTCGGAATGACACCTTTCATGAGATACTTGTAAATATTAATACTATTGATGCAAGTGAAAAAAATATTTAACCTGTCTATTAATTCCTCAAATGATTCAACGACAAAAATAAAACTTTCTAAATTGGAAATTCCCAAGTTTAACGGCGAAATAACAAAATGATAGTTATTTTAGGATCCTTTTGAGTCTTTGGTGATATAAACAAGTCCAGCTGTTTGCATTCCTTTCTTTGCGATGAAGCTAAATACGTCATTTTCCCTTTTGAAAAAATGGTACGGAAACACACAAGTTCTAATTAGTTCATTCATGAACAAATTTGTCTTGTTAGCTAAAGTAACAAGCAATAATGATGTAAAATATTCGAGAAAATTATTAGACCAAACGGAATCCACTATTCGTAATCTAGACTCACTAAATGTTAAGACACACAGCTATGGTACTTTTCTTAATCCCACTATAAACGATAAACTACTGGACAGTATTCGTGTCAGTATTGCCAAAAAATTGACAACGACTTATGGAACATTGAAACCTTACTTGTGTTATTACGAAGGAAAGTTGAGTCTAAGGATCGTTCATTTGCTGTCGGTGCTTCTTTTGGAAAACTAGACGAAGGTTAATTTACAAGATCATTTCTTAGCTTCAGCATTGTTTTTGCATAACAAAAACCAAAGTAATATATGTGCCGTTTGCAACAAATCTAACCACCCATCGTAGAAGTGTCTAAAAATTACTTTCCTTGTCACTCGAAAAGAAATCGTAAACACAAAACAGCTGTGTTTTATATGTTTAAAAAACGGACATTTGGCTAGACAATGTAATCGTACTAAGTATTCTTGCAACAAATGTTCAGACACACATAACATTGCTATTTGCACATTTTCAAAACCAAAAAATCCACAATATTCAGTTACTATTTAACAGCGGAAGTCAGCGCAGTTAGATTAGCGAAAAACTACGGACATTGTTGAAATTGCCTACGGTAAGAACCGAAAAAATTGCAATTAACACGTTTGGTTCGACGTAATCAAAGTACGAAACTGTAGATGTTCCTCTACAATTATTTTTGAATAATAAAGTACTTATAATTGAATGCCTTAGTACATCGCTTATATCATACATCCATGCTTATATGCACTGACATAACTAATCAAAATACAAGGCTTGTTTCTTTCACTTATCCACATCTACAGAACGTATAATTGACTGACTATTCAGACGGTAATCAGAAGGAAATAAATATTTTAATCGGAGCAGAGCATTATTATGACTTTGTATATGGAAATGTGATCAGAGGACGAGCCCATAAGCCAGTTGCTATAGAATCTGTATTCGGGTGGGTACTTAACGCTTTTTACGATTGCAGCACAACTTATGTCAATCTTGCGCCTACTCACATCTTGCGTGCCAATACGGAATCCATTTATCGTTTACCCGACAAAGAACATCTGTAACAATGGAAAAGGTTTTACGAGGAGAATTTTTGGAATAACGTCTCAGAATATGACAACTCTTTAAAGAATTTTGAAAAGAAATTACAATTTTGATAAAGACAGGTACGTCGGTCAACTTTCCTTTCTAAAGAATCCGACAGAACTACCTTATAATAACCAGTTGGCTAAAAGCAGGACAATGCATTTACTTCAAACTTTAAAAAGAGATCCTGAACTTTTGGTGCAATATGACAACACAATCAAGGAATATTTAGACACAGGAATACTTTAGGAGGTCAAACCAGATCAAGTTCACAATACCTCGCATTATTTGCCACATCGCGCAGTCGTAACGAATGATCGTGAAACAACAAAAGTTCGAATTGTTTTTGATCCCTCTGCCAAGCATAAAAATCAAAATTCTCTTACCGATTTACTAAATCCAGGACAATGTTTACTGCCGCATTTATTTGACTTGCTAGATTTTCCCCATTGGTTGAAGGTCCTTTAATTTTTATATCAACGTTCGAGGTTTTGGCCATCACAGAAACAAATTTTCCATCGGATGATTATGATTTGGGGGGAAAAAGTAGTTCATTCGTAGTAAACTGATTCTAATTCTCAAACCGTCGGTATCGGTAAAATTATTGATTGTAGAAGGTTTGGTTCCATTGGAAAACTGTTGAGGGTTACGGGGTATGTATTGAGATTTATAGCACGGTTGAAAGATATCAAGTTTGATACTGTTGAGTTAGCAGTGCCGGAAATAAAAGAAACAGAAAAACCCTTGTTATTATATGATCAGACGTTCATTCTAAACTCGGAAAAACTTAAAAAGGTTAAACATTCATTAAAATTATTCAAAGATGACAGTGGTTTGTTTAGAGTACGTACAATAATTCATGGCATTAAAGCGTTTAGTTACGACAAAAAATGACAGTTACAAAGCTTATTATTTTTAATGAACACGGATCGAAGTGGCGATCGGAGTCACAGTGGCGTTTCTGCTACATTAAATCATCTACATTTGTCTTATTGGTTATTACGAGGAAGGCAAACTGCAAAAAAAGTTTTAAAGATGTGCTTTTTTTGCAAAATTGTTCGGAACAAAACCTTATCGGGACCGGAAATAAATTGCTTGCCAGAGTTTCCCGTTATCTGTAATCACAATTTTAAATTTGTTCGAGTGGACTACGCAGGTCCCCTTTATTATAAAGACTGCGAATCGGTGCGCAAGTACATCTCGAAATATCAAGTGATCTTGACGTCGATTCATTACTTCTTCCGTTACGACGATTTCATTCACAGCGTGGTTTGTCAAGTTTATTTTCGTTAGCGATAACCCTAAAACATTTAAGGCGGAACAAGTAAAGAATTATTTACGTACAAATAATTGTAATTGGCACTTTATACTACAACGTTCTCTTTGGTGGGGAGGGTTTTATGAACGATTGGTTGGCTTAACAAAATCGTGCATGAAAAAGATCGTTTCCTGCATTTGAAGAACTACGTACAATTGCAGCAGAAATTCAAAGCGCATTAAACTCACGTCTGTTTATGCATGTCGATGATGACCCAGAAAAAAATGTGTTAATCCAACTCATTATCAACTCATTTTTAGGTGTAATTTCAACGAAAAATGTTGCGACTTAAATCTTCAAACGGATTATTGTAATGTAGATTTCATTAAATCTTTTAAACAAATGAAGTTCGTCATGAAACATTTTTGTAGTCGGTTTTATAAAGAGTACACGGTAGCATTATAGGAATGAAGTAGAGTATGTACGTGTCACAAGAACATTGATGGAAGTTTGGTCGGAGACGTCGTATTAATAAAAGATTAAAACTGTCAAAAAGGCGATGGAAAAAGGGAAAAGTAACAAACGTTATTAAGAGCAAGGATGGATAAATAAGAGGAGTTGAAATTACAATTTTTCTGCCCTACTCTGGTACATGTGTATTTATAATATACAATTTGTTGTACCCCTGGAAGTAAAGCAACACGGAGAAAAGTCAGCGTCGTCCCCACGTCGTACGAAGAGGATTACTGCAGCGATTCCAGATGCTATAAGAAAGTTATTAGAACAGTGACAACGAGTGTCACTGGGGGAGTGTGGAGAAAAAAGTTTTCTCAACAATAGGTTTTTTGTTTTTATTGTTATTTACGGCAACTTAATTGGTTAGCCAATTCCTTTTGTTTTAGACTTTAGGTATGTTTATTTTTGAGCATGTGCTTACAGTTAGAAAATATACTTTAAAGAACTCGCACGTTTCCTCACAATTATGGTCACATTTTAGGAACTTGGAAAATTTATTAGCCTATGCGTAACTATAAACGGCTGTTTACTGCCTTGTCTGATTTAAATATTGTTCAAAAAAATAAATTAGACGAGGCACGAATGATATGTTATGTTGATAGACCATGAGAACGCAGGGATATGATTTATGGATACTGAACAAAAACGAACTTTGTAGATCCAACCTTCTGCCCAAGGCCATTACCTACAGCCGAATAAAAAGTCAGCATGGACGCCCCAACATAGAAAAATGCAAGTAGCGGTAGAATCAAGGAGGTTGTGTTAGGTGTGTGATAACCACGGAATCGATATTACGGCTTTCCAAAGTAATTTCCGAGGTATTAAATATTTGCAAAGCGAGAAATATTGCATTTCACGCAAATAAGTATTCATGGATTAGTCTCTCTTAATGAAGACTTTTTGAATGTTGAGAGATTTTTCAAACAAGTGATATACAGAAATAAGAAAAAATATAATTGATTTTTGCTAAAAGTTTCGAAACTTGTGAATCTTCAAGGCGCCCTAGAATTATGCATGTGAATGTTGTGGAAATCAAAAGTCACGAACTTTCTAAATGCCATCGGTAGCATCTTTTTACAAAATACCAACCAAAATAATTTTAACATGACCTGCAATTTTTACTATACTTTTTTATAAGGTCAATAGCAGTCGTCTCCGAAAAGGAAACAGAAACAATTATGAATTGGAACGAATATAATCTTATGTAATGTGTGAGTACAGTAATAAAAGAACCCATGCGACTGTGACAATAACGTGTTCACATTTATAACCTTTTTTTATCCAACCAATTTTGGCCTATATTATAACACCCAACCCACAGCTATACATTACGGTAAGAATCTCTTTTAAATTTTATTTCAGTTTTTTTAATCCAAATAAAAATAATAGCAATTTCGTCATACAAAAGCTAGCAAGAGATGTCTAAATACCGCAATCATAAAATTTTTGCGCATGTTTAAATCTAGCAACCGTATATTTGACACACTTAATTTCCATGCCCTATGTATAGGTAATATAAGAAATAAATTTTATTCAGAATTAAAACTTTACACAATTTATATCATATCCTTTTTACATTCTTCTGACTTGTAAGTGCTTATTGTTAGGCTTTTTTAACAGGTTCCACTGAGGTTGTTTAACAAGTTTCGCTGAGGTCGATGTTATAAGTATGTAAGATAAACTCAAACTTTTCAAATACGGTTTACAATGTAGCAATTCCTTGATATGATCATCTGTTATGTCCATTTTAAAAAGTCTAGCAGTTTTAGTATGTTTCTTGAAAGCTTCTTTAATAAATTTTTGCGGCATGCATCCATTGAGTTTTACGTCTGATCGTACCTAAGATTCAGAATTTTCAAATAAGGTATATACAGTTGCAGATGTTTGATATGATCCTCGTTCAAGTTGCAACCACTTAAATCCAATTCTTCTAGCTTGTTAGTGTTTTTATTAAATGCTTCTGTAACACATTCCGATATGGATTCCATCGAGGTCGGCGTCATAGTATTGTTGTATCTAAGATTCAAACATTTCAAATATGGTATACACGGTTGCAAATGTTTGATATGATCATCGGTTAATTCGCAATAACTTAAAATCAATTTTTCTAGCTTGTTAGTATTTTTACTAAATGCTTCAATGACACATTTCGATATGCATTCCATCGATGTCGGCGTCAAAGTAAAGTTGAAACTAAGATCCAAACTTTTCAAATAAGGTATGCAGGGTTGCAAATGTTTGATATGATCATCGGTTAAGTAGCTACTTAACTTCAATTCTTCTAGCTTGTTAGTATTTTTATTAGTCGCTTCTATAACACATTTCGATATGGATTCCATTGAATTCGGTGTCATATCGTAGTTGTACATTAAATCTAAACTTTTCAAATAAGGTATACACTGTTGCAAATGTTTGATGTGATCATCAGTTAATTTGCAATAACTTAACTTCAACTCTTCTAGCTTGTTAGTATTTTTATTAGTCGCTTCTGTAACACATTCCGATATGCATTCCATTGAGGTCGGCGTCATAGTATTGTTGTCAGACAGATCCAAAATTTTCAAATATGGTATACACGGTTGCAGATGTTTGATATGATCATCGGTTAACTCACAATAACTTAAATCAAACTCTTCTAGCTTGTTATTGTTTTTATTAATCGCTTCTGTAACACATTCCGATATGGATTCCATTGAATTCGGTGTCATATCGTAGTTGTAATTTAAATCTAAACTTTTCAAATAAGGTACACATGATTGCAATTGTTTGATGTGATCATCAGTTAATTTGCAATAGATTAAAATCAATTTTTCTAGCTTGTTAGTATTTCTATTAGCCGCTTCTATAACACATTTCGATATGTATTCCATTGAGGTCGCAGTCAGAGTGTAGTTTTCACTAAGATCCAAACTTTTCAAATAAGGTATACATGATTGCAATTGTTTGATGTGATCATCCGTTAATTTGCAATTCCTTAAAGTTAATTCTTCTAGCTTGATAGTGTCTGTTGATATCGAAATAATATCGTCGATGGTTAAACGTGCGTTAGAGATTTGAAGTAGTTTAATAGTAACAACAGAAGAACTGAGTAGTGGTGACAATTCAGATATTTCATTTGGTAATAACTCACGATCGAACATGTCAATAAAAAGTGCTAATTGTATTGGTATTACTTTTTTTATTGTTTTTAAAAAATATATCAATTGATTTAGAGTATGATGGTAGTATACAAATACACAAGCTTTCATTATATTGAAAAAAGAATCTTGTACTACATCATCAACGTTATCATTATGATATTCAAAAAATATTTGTAAATATAATTCCTGATCTACATCTTCGAACAAGCATTCAATTGAACCAAGATCACGTGGTCCTCTTATACCTTCAACAAACTGCTTAATATAACTTGGACCACGATAAGTATTCTCAAGTATTCCATGCAATCCAGCAACCAATGGAAGGCAATTACGCATATTTTTAAATTCTGAAATGCATACCTTTATATCTATTGCAGCATGAAAGATATGGACAGAGCTTAAGAATTCTTGCAAAATTAAATGTTTAAACTGAAAAAAGTCTCCATCATCATTACCTTCTACTTTCTCGATAATACCTGACTGTTCGATAGCTGTTAAACAGTCGCTACAGTCATCTTCAAACTCATCTTGGGTGAAAAATATTCTTTTTTCTTGAAGGGATTTATAAGCAAACTCTGATGCTTTTTTAATCATTTCTTGTATATTTTGGTCTTGTGATAATTTAGCTAGAGAATAGTTCTTGCCTTTAAGCTCCCTCATATGATCACGTAAGAACACCAAACAGGCTGCAATGTTTAATTTTGTTGTTGTGTTAAGTTCTTCCAGCTTTTCATAAGATGAGTATACATTACATATTGTATGCAAATAAACGGGTATGTGAGCCATCGCCTTAAGATTTGAGATTTCATTAAGTGATACGTGCAATGATTTAATCTTTTCTGTGTTGTTTTCAAAAAACTTTTTGACGTAAATACCGATGCTGTTTTCATCAAAACCAGAAACTTCTATCAATTTTGGTTGCTGACTTGTCAGAAATAAATTTTTGATTATATCACATGCTTGCGGTCGACCGCATACAAGCACCTTGCTGTTAGGCAGTAGCGAAGACCTTTCTAAAATGATATCGTGCATGATAGATCCAAGTTCGTGCATAGGATTCCCCGCAGCAATTTCTTTGATGTCATCAAGGTATCGAAATTCATCAATACCGTCTACGATTATTAAAACTCTGCTACTATTTTCAAGCAACTCATTAAAGAAATCTTGATAAACATTGGGGAAAAATCTTTTGACAAGTTCTTCCCATGTGAAAGTATTGGTTATTGTGTTTATTTGACGACATGTAAATTTGAAAACAAAATCGAAATCATTCAACATTTTACCATCTGCCCACTGAAAAACAAGTTGATCAATAAGTGATGTCTTCCCAATTCCAGCAATACCTCTAATTAAAACGCATCCATCGCTTTCCTTCACAATATCCTTTATTTCTATCTTTTCTTTTGAAGCAGAATGTGTTTTTAGAAAATGTTCATGATCACTGGGATATGTTCCATACCTGGAACCTACTACCAAATCAACATAAGCTTCCTTGCGATCTTTGGTTGTGTGTTCTCTTCCAAAATCTGACTTAAATGCAGAGGGAATATTCCAATGTGACAACGTTTTCTTGTAATGGTCCCTTAACTTATAGGAATATTCTTTTAACCCTATAAGACAAGAAGGAAAAGGTAATACAAAAAAAAAAAAGATTTAATTTAGCAATAAATATTAAAGAATTTTTTTGCAAGATTTGCATAGCTCTAAAACGAAATTACTATATTACTGTTACAAAGATGAATTTTGGACATTCTCATTCTTAACGTGTCTTTCCTACCAATGCGTGTATTGATAAGCATATGTTTATTCTAAAAGTTTGAAAGTTACAATTACAGGTGAGAATGCTAAAAATAAACGCATGACGATTTTACATGCAATAAACATATGTTTATATTTAAGTTTTGATATTAAAATCATGCGTTTAACATGAGTTTATTCAACACGAAAGAAATCTTTTGTTTTTACCGACAATGTGTAAAGTAAAAGTAGCTTTCATGAGAAGAATGCACGAGTATTTACAACAACGACAGTAACAAAAAGCGAACAAAATAATACGTGATGAAATCTAAAATAGGAATAGTAGCAGAGGAAGCACTGTCTGAGCTGGTTAGACAATGGATATAAGGAAAAAGAAATAAAAGAGAACGCTTGGAGATAGATAGATGAAAAATTGGGGTATGGACGTGGCTTAGTGTTTATAATATTTTAACAAATTTAGTAATTTTATTTAAATAAAGATAACCTAATTCAAAAATTACTTGCTGCCCACATCCATACTTACAAGTCACAAATCTTAACTTTCGTTTAAAAATTAATTTCCGTGTGAACGCATAATCTTACTGCAAAATTAATTAGATGAAAATAGGCTCATCCATGTGTTTAGTAATAAACACATGTTTAATAATAAACGCGTTGGTGGGAACTAAAGACGTATTTAAATTCTAGGTGTATTCATTGAATGTATCCATTGAATTTCTTACCATATGTAAACAAAGTTTTCGAAGTGATTTCATTAATGATATCTTGTCGTCGCAGCATCTCAAGTTCATATTTTAATTCTTTCCAATAAACGCGGTTTTTGGTTTGTTCAAAACATTCCTTCATTTTGCTTTCAGTTGTTTCTGCCGCATTATCACTTTGTGATATCCCAAGCCCTTTACCCAAATCTTTCCAATCATCTCCAATCATTTTTGCAACAACATTTAAAGCAGGAACGCTTGTTAGGTTGTTAAAATCAACTTTGCTTGCTAAAGAAGAAGGGTTAAATGTGGTTAAGAATGAGATTGAGAGTAAGGTTTGACCAGCTATTTTCCGATTAATTCTCAGTTAAAAGAAATATGTGAAAGTTTACCAGGTGTTTGAATTAAATAAGTTACAACCCAATAAAATGAAAATGTCGTAAATTTTAAATCTTGCTAATAATTCGAGACGTGAGAATATTGCAATTTTTGAAAACTTAGTTTTTTTGCTAAAATTAATTAAACTTTTATTGACAATGACGTTATTTACGATGACGTAGTTTTCATGCGGCCTCGACCAAGCTACTCTCGTTATTATGTGCTTCTGCGTTAAAAATTGTACTTAATATTTATTTCGTTGTTTTTCACGAGTTAGGTTTGATTGTTTACCTTTACGCTGATCGTCTTTCAATTTGCACATATCCTCTTGTAAAACGTCTGTGCGATTAGATAAATCTAAAAATAAATAAAAATAAAATAAAAAGTTGCTGCTGGCTTTTTAATTTACACACATCGTCTTCCAACAATTCAGTGCGATCGGATAAGCCTGTGTAATTAAAATATGTTATTAGTGGAAAAATGAGAAAATGTTTAACATTTCAAACTTGCACATGAAAAACGAAATAGAAAAATTGAAAACAAGGACACAGGCTTCATACCTTTTACATCTTCTTTCAAAGATTCAATATAATTTTGCATATGTGTTATAGTCATGTGGGTTTGCTGCATCTCTTTCAGAAGGTTGTCACTTACAAGGGAATTACCCCATAACTCATTTTGCATGCATAATAACTTTCCCTCTAAATTGGTTACGTTCGACGTTATCTGATTTTCAAGTGAGATATTGCTATTTCTTAATTCATGTGATTCAGTGTCATGATAGTTCAACTTAATTTGATTGGCCAATACAATTGATCGTAATAATAAATTGTCTTGAAGATCTAAACTTACTGTTTTTAGAACATTAACGTCAAAAGGATGGTTATAGTTTAAGCCACGTAATATCTTAAGCAGTTCACTCCATTTGAGTGAAAATTCTGAACCATTTAGAGCTGTTATATCAGCAATGTGATTAAGGTAGTTTCGCATATTTCTTGCTCTAATGCAAAATGCTCCTACAGATGTGTCTGTATCCGGGGGATTATCATTTCGCCAGTTTCCATCATCAGGTGTAATTGATGTCAATGCTTCAATAAGCAATACAATCAACGTTATATCGAATAGGTTACAGTCTGTTTCCTTTTTACCAGTTGGAAATAACAGTTTCCATTGCGGTTGCGTAATTACTCCCTTACATTTCAATCGTGTCAATGTGGTTTTCTTGGAAACTAAGAAACTGTACAAATCTGTTGGTTGTTTTGGCACACCATTGTTGTGAAGAACATCCGACAGTGCACTTCTGAGCGGTCCCAAAATAAGCATGGCTAATCTTAGCCATTGTTGACATGAGGTTACAAAATTTTCCAGAGTCATATCTAAAAGACAGAGAATGTAGGTTTGTAAGTGTAAATTTTTCTAAAGACATATTTAATACAAGATACATCGTTGATATCTTTGTTATCTATTTACGTTGCTAATACGTTGTTTCGTTTAGCAATGAATATAATTGATTCCTAAATTCCTTAATAGTTGTTTATGTTATCTAAAGAGATATATGTAGAATAGGAAAACAATGCCTATTCTGATCGCCTTATATTAATAGGCCAGTCCTGTGTTTCTGTCGGTAACAGACATAGTGGATGTGTTTAATTTATTTTCAAGTTGCTGAAAAATGGATTTTTAAATGTTGATTGACAATTCAAGCGTCATGACGTCAATCAGTAAGTTTACGTCAATATCTTAATAATTATACAGAGTGTATGTGTGTGTGTGTGTGTGTGTGTGTTGTGTCTGTCTGTCTGTAACAGGCAAAGTGAATGTGTTCATTTTCCTTTCATGTCACCTAAAAACTTATGTTTCAAATGTTAAATTTTCTGGGTAACTAGGGAACACCTGGAACCAATATGGGAAAGTTGCCCAAACCTGGGTCCCTGAATCCGTTTCGGAATGGACGGGTTGATGACGTCAAACCCCAATATCACTGCAACTGTTTGTCAAAGATACATGATCCAATACATTTTATCAGCGTTTCGAGATCTATACGATGAAGGCATCGGGTATATAAAATTCTGAAAAAAATTTTGGTGTGTTTTGCAGCTCTTTGCGGACGTCAGCAAAATTATCTTAATGACTTATAAACCGTTTAGCCGGGCGCTACGGGAAAATAGCGACCGAGGTTGTGACGTCATGGACCGAACGCAAGTGAGGTCCATGCAAATAACCGAGGTTGCTGTTTCCCACGTAGCGCCCGGCTAAACGGTTTATAAGTCATTTAGTACCTTGGTAGCCTGATAAAAGCATAGAAAATTAAGTCTAAGTCTTTCACAAAAAGATTGACATTTGGATGAAGAATAAAATACATGTCTATGTAGAAACCATGTCTTCTGACAATAGTAACGTTCGATCAACTGAAGGAAAAGAATTCTCTTCGAACACAGTGAAAAAGTTCTTGTAGTTCTATTTTAAAAGTTTTTAAATTTGCCGTTTGATGGAGTGGTTGTGTTTGTTGGGACATTAAACGAGCAATTGTTGAAATTAACCAGAAATAAACGAAAAAAATGTAGCTAGCTAGAGACATCACATTGAACTTATTTTTATAGTTGAAGATAATTCGGGAGTGGTGTTAGGTGGATTTATTTTATCCTTGTTTGAAGAACTCAAGATGTTAGACATTCGAAAAAGGTGAGTTTTGTGAGCTGCTTTTTCGCTTTTGAGGGAGTCTATATTTTTATGAGCACTGTGTTGCTTTGACAAAACGTCTTGGAGGTATTACTAGCATACTTCGTTTTCAGAGCCTGTTGATCCAGTATGAATTGATCTATTTCATCGTACTCCCAAAACAAAAACTTAAATCAATTATTTTAAAACATTTTATTTGGATATTTTACAGCGTTCAAATTTCACGAAAGTTTGCTTACTTTTTTTGTTTAGATTTTAGCCGGTCGCTACAGGAAAATAGCGCCCGCTCACGTGATCGATATTAGCCAATAAAGACGTCAGATACAAAGAAGACATGACACCGCCAGGTACTAATATCGATTAGTCTATATATTAATACGTTTGTGTGAGTGACTATGTGAGTTCACGGCACAGAAATTATTGGTCAGTTTGTCAGAGCTCACGCATTTTCTTCCCAAGCGTGGCGTTACGCTAAAATTTAGGTAAGTTACGAAAAAATTGCTACACGGGTTTATGTGTTGTTTATTTAAAAAGCGGTACGGTAAAATAATTTAATTTTACGCCCGGTTTACTATGTGCGCGCCGTATCTCAAAAGAAAACAAGTTTGTTTATGAACTGAATAAGAAAATCAAAGCAAGAAAGGTTGTCTCTTTTTCAAATTAATCCTGAAAAAAGTTTTTTCAAACAAGGCATGCCAATGTTTACTTATCATGAGGTTAGCATAAAGCTTTTGTTCTGCCTACATTTTCTATTTTGGCGTTCTGGGACCGGAGGTTGCTTCCTTTTATAGAAAAATCTATCGGATTCTAATTATGAATCTAGGGGTAAGAACCGGTATTTGCTAGAGATTAAAGAGAGTTTGTTCATAATGCGGGATAGTCCCCAGTTGAATAACAACATTAGATCTGCTCCATTGTAATTTTACAATTAGTATTTAATCTGTAATTATGGTTACTGTTAAACTTGTATATATTTAGGAGAACTTTGTACGTTTTTGATTGCTTTGAAAAATGGGGTGTGTGAAACACCCGAAACGTCGCAAATAATGTAGTTTTTTTTGTTGTCAATTTACTAGCGCGATGATTCTTCATCATTGTATTTGTTAAAAAAGACTGTAATCATAAATGTTAGTATAGTCAACGCAAATCTGGTGGTGAGTTGATCGCAGTTCATCGCTCCACGTCGAACGTAAGTCGATCGTCGCCTGTTATCCGTCTGTTGTATGGCTTGAGGGACAATGTTTTTCGAGTTGTGGTGCTAGTGTTTATCTTCTTGGCAAGACTGAGATTCCCAAAATGCAAATCTATTGCTCAAGTGATTAGAGATCGATATGGTGAATCCTGTGTTAATGTATTGAGACGATTTGAGAAAGCAGACTTTAAACTCAGAAAAGCAAAAACTTGATTTGGATTTCTTTGTTATTGTCGTGACAACGATTTAATGCCTAAATTCTTACATTTTCGGGTTAACTAATCGAGGATTACAAAATTCTAACTCTTATAAACATTGCCAAAGAAATCTACTGAAGGAAGAAATTCATCAAAAGACATCCCGAATCCACGTGTTGGAAAATGAATTTGATTTACTCCATTTGTGTTTGAAAGAAAGATTGAGGTGTCATTGACCTTGCACACGTTTGTTCGATTTTTCTTGGAAGTAACGACCGTATTCTTAAAAAGCAAGTATTAATTCAAGATAAGAAGATTGCGAGCTTGAAAAGATTAAAACCACCTACTAATGATGTTGACACTGTATTTTTAATTTTTCAAAACTATCTTAACAGATTTTTGAGAAGTCGTTGCTTCTCAAAGGTTTAAATTTTCGTGTACCTCCTCAGTCTCTTAATTATGGAGACTATCTCGTGAATTATGAAACTCTTTTCAGGGATATACGGGGTATCAATTTACTTAATAATGAGGATCCTGACTCGTCAAAACGAGGATTAAGGATGTGGCATTATCTACTTATCGTGTCTTACAACGCTAACGGTGAGTATAGTAACTTGAGTGATAATGAATCACAGCCTTATTGTCTTTATCCCGAAATAGCAGTGTCGTTGTACAAAAATCTGATAAAGGTAATTCTGTTGTTTTAGTTGACAAGACATCTACAACAACAGAATGGAAGAAATTCTATCTGACAGCAGCAAATTTAGAAAGCTCAGTCTACCATCTGATAAGCTTTTGAATTTTACCATTGGTCCAGAGAGAAAGATTACCAATGTTTATAAGGCTCTCTTAAAATCTGGCGGGCTGTGTGAAGCCAATTACAATAAATTTCGCCCTGTAGGCTCCAAACCTGGTATACTTTATGGACTTTGCAAGGTCCATAAAAAGTGTATTAATGGATGTCCACCCTTTAGACCTATCTTATCTGCCATTGGTATACCGGTCTATAAGTTAGCTAAGTTTCTTGTCCCTGTGTTATCTAATGTCACGAAAAACAAATATACAGTTCATGACTCATTCTCCTTTGCCGAAGACATCATTCAACAAGATGGCAGTCTCTATATGGCCAGCCTTGACATTGACTCTTTATTTACCAACATTCCGTTAAATGAAACGATAGAAATATGTACCAACCTGGTCTTTGATCAATGTGATAGGTGTCAAGGTCTAACTAGAAATAAGTTTAAATCTCTTTTAGAGCTAGCTACCAAGGAGTCATATTTCATTTTTAATGACAAAATTTATCAACAAATAGATGGAGTGGCTATGGGTTCACCCTTAGGCCCCACATTTGCTAATGCTTTTTTGTGCTATCATAACCAAACTGGTTGAACAATTGTCCTACAGAATTCAAACCCGTCTACTTTAAAAGGTACGTTCACGATATTTTTGTGTTGTTTTCATCCCCGGACCACTTGCCTAAATTTCAAAAATGCCATCCCAACATCTCTTTTACATCAGAGACAGAAAAGAGCAATAAATGATCTTTCCTTGACATATCCACTACTTGCGATGTGGACCGAAAGTTTATTACATCCATATATAGAAAGCCTACTTTTAGCGGAGTGTACACCCACTTCGATAGTTTTTTTCCTGAAAGCTATAAATTCGGCTTAATTTATACTTTGCTTCATCGTTGTTTTAAAATTTGTTCAAGTTGGTCAATTTTCCATCATGAGGTTATTAGAATCAAAGATATCTTTATTCGAAATGGTTATCCAGAACTATTTATTGACAAGGTCATAAAACTTTTTTTCAATATCTCGCAAAACCAAAGAAGTCACCACACAGCTGAGAAGAAAAACATTTTGATTGTTCTCCCTTTTTTAGGTAAAACATCTTTACAAACGAGAACGAAGTTAGAAAAACTTTTTAAATCTACTTTGCATTGTTGTAAACTTTCTGTTGTTTTCAAGAACTCACACTCGCTTATCTAACTTCTTCAGATTTAAAGACCTGTTGCCCAAGAATTAAAGTCAGGCGTCATTTACAAATATAAGTGCAGTGGCTGCAACGCCACTTATATAGGTGAGACGTCGCGTCATCTTAAGGTTCGGGCAAGCGAGCACCTCGGAGTGTCTCCCTTAACATGTAAGAAATCAACCTCATCTAATTGCACAGCAGTGCAGGGCAGTTCAGATCATCTTAAAAGCCTGTCACACCAATCATCTCTTGACGATTTTAGTCATACTCTCTAGGGTAACAACCGGTATTTGCTAGAGATTAAAAGAGAGTTTGTTCATAATGCGGGATAGTCCCAGTTGAATAACAACATTAGATTCTGCTCCATTGTATTTATACAATTAGTATTTAATCTGTAAGTATGGTTACTGTTAAACTTGTATATATTTAGGAGAACTTTGTACGTTTTTGATTGCTTGAAAAATGGGTGTTGTGAAACACCCGAAACGTCGCAAATAATGTAGTTTTTTTTTAATGTACATTTTTTCCCGGGAAAAAATCTAAAAAATGTAAAACAACTTGTTTGTTGTCGAACGAATTTGTGTTGTTAGTTAGAAGTAATTTAAAAAAATAAAAACGTACGATGATATAGTAACACAAAGAGAATTCGATTGAAATGTTCAACACATTGGTAATACTCGTCCAATTTATTCTCTTTGGTTGAAGCGAATGGTTAGTACTTTGAATATAAAAAATGATTGAACTTTATCCCGAGAACTCTAAGCAACTATCCTCTGAGAAAGCGAAGAAAGGAGGTGTTTGTTTTAATTTATTTGTTAGAGAAATAAGTTGGAGTGTATATCGAATTTTTCAACGTTTCGACTTTAGAGCAAAAATTTTCTCTTAAACAAAAAGTCTTTTTTTGTTGTGTCTTGAGGTAGAAACAAAAATTTTTTCTTCCAAGCAAACCTTTTTTTTTTTTTTGTAAGAACTTAACTCTGAACAAAGGGTGCTAAGAAGCAAAAAAATATCCTAAGAAAATGTTTTAAGCTTGATTGTTTGTTCTAAATAGAACATTTATATAACATCACAAAATTGATCAGAAGTTTTTCTTTTTTAATTGTATTAAAATGAAAAACAATAACACTGAACTTTTTTCTGTCCAAAGCAATAGGCTGTTGTAGAAATTACCATTAGCTATAGTAACGTATAGGCAGGCTTTATTTTTTAAGTCATTATGTATTTTCAGACTATAGTCATAATTAGAATATGAGGAAAGTAATTTGTCAAAAAAGCTAAGAACGATTGAGGCTGAAACGAAAACACGCTATTTTATAAAAACAGGCTTGTATATCCTAGAGAAGAATTTTTATATAAACCGTAAAAAGTAATTTTCACGTTATTACTGTTTTTAACGCACAGTGTGTGGGCGATTCAGTGTTGTTGTCTTTATTCTAAACATAACCAAATGTAAGAAAGACTTAAATCAATGTTTACATCTGTTACGTTACAAATCTTTTGAAATAATATCGATTTTTAAATTCAAAAAAATTTTGGGCATTGTTATCGATGCACGGCACGTTTGCACTACTTTCTTGATACCTAAAATCAAAATTATTTGATTTTCTTGAATATGAGTTTGGGTCTGTTTGGCAATATAGTTCCTTTAAGAATTTGGAGAAATATTGCGGTAGACATACAATATGGTCGAAATGATTTAAGTTTTTATTTCTATTTTTATGAGTTTGATAGCTGTTGCTTTAAAATATTCCGTTTAAAGCTTTGGAATAGAAGGGTTGCCGTATGCATTAACTAAATTAGGTATCTTTTGTATGACGTGTTACACATTACGTGTGGAAATTTTGTATAAACTTTCTTGTTATGACTTACTTTGACTGGTAACTATTTTCCGTGGTGTTTTTGGCATGAATAAGCAGATTTAGCTTTTTACATAGCGGTTGGATTAGACACCTTCTATTTTGTTGACATTTTGAGAGATATACAGATTAGTAGATATATATATTGGTTTTGACATCGATCAGCTTTTTCTCTGAATGTAACAATTTGAAAATGAATATAAATTTTAAGGGGCGAGTGTATTTTGAAATGCTTTGGTAAACTTCTTTCCGAATACTTTTCGGCATTGTCGTGAGAGTCAGAGCAAGTTTAATTTTACGTAGATTTACATTTTAAATGTCCACATTATACTGCAGTTTTGGAACACCTTCATTTTTTTCTAATCATCTATATATAATGCAGATTGTAAGATTTCCGCACTGCTGTAATGTGTGATTTTTCGATAGAAGTTATTCTGTTAACATGATTAAATGAGAAATACAGTTGATTCTTTCATGCTTGATAATCTTATTAAGCATATTATTGTATAGCATGTAGTAGCAAAAGCAATAGCTAACTTAACTGTTGAGAAAGTTCTACTGATTTTCACGCATGCGCCAAGGAAATGTTCATTTAGCGTGAGTGCGAAAAAAGGAATCTTAAACGCTTAAAAAATTGGCGTAATTTCAAGAGTCTTCACATTTTTTGTAGCAAAAATTTAATCTAAAGAATAGGTGGCAAGTAGTTCTTTAACGATAATTTCAGTTTATACTGTAGCTAAGCATTCCGATTTTCGCACCAGTTTTGCAGAAAAAACTGTCTTAAGCAACGTCCACAGCAACCAATTATCGACGACTTAAAATAGCTTTCTAACCCTTTACTTTTATTTCTAAGGCTTTCTAATCTATTCATGCATCAATCCATGCTTTGCAGTAAGAGCATTCAGTTACTGCTGCGAGTTGCCACAAGATTTGATGGTTTAAAATGCACAAATTAAACCACAAGCTGCTGCAAAGTTGATTCTTGTGGTTCTTAATGTCGGCGAAATAGGATTAGTTTCACGCCGGATTTGTTTTTAGTTCTGCAAAAAAGAATGGCGTGAAATGACCGTAAATTAAGGTTTGTTAAGGTTTTGGTTTCAATTACTTTGACAAATAAGAGCCGGTACACTCAAATAAAACTGATTCAGGAAAGGTGTATTATGAGCCCCCCTATAATGAATCTTTTAGATTCAGTATAACGATGTCATAAGCGCTAAAGCACAAGTTCTCTACATGATGTTGTCATTACGTCGCAGCGTTATTTTTTCGCAATCTAGTTATGCGTATTTGTAGTTGTTGAGAGCTCAACATAAAGTTGACATTTAAGGCCATTCTGTTTCCACCTAAATTGGCTACATGGAAGGCCAACAAATCTTTTGAACATGTTTAAGCTGAGATGTATTAATAGTAATGTATTATGTGTAAATGTATTATGTCATTGGTTAACAAAGCTTCAAAACTTTGTCAGCATAATAAAACAAATACTGTTGCCAGAAAAAAACAGAGAATGCAAACATGGCGGCGTTTAATGCGTGCCCTGGTAAGCTTTTAACTATTCTTTTTCAATTGTTTCTTTCAAATATGTTGAGAATTAGGAACATTTTAAAATTGCAATTATTTTCTTGTTTATGTTTAAAGGCCGTTTTTTTAAGCGTTAGGTAAATCACCTGCGTAACGTATATTTTGCTCAATTCAATCGCGACGGCGTAAATTCATCAGTGCAAAACGTGTTTGGAAAATTAGGAAACGATCAAGTTTTTGAAGCCTGAATTATCGCAAACATGCTAAAAAATTACTTTCACACAAAGCCGTTATATATAAGTAAAATGGTCAAAACAC
>JASGCC010000737.1:0-57689 GCA_030067915.1 Hydractinia echinata
CGGAAAGGAGCATCAATACTTTAGCATCTAAGATGCCTCCACTTATAAAACAATGAATTTACTGACTATACAAATGAAATTTTAGTATTTTGGATTAAGTTTTCACGCTTATTCTCCATTGGTTCTGAATTAGCAAAAACTTATAGGCTAAATCAAACTTACTGGAAGGCAAACTTTAGGTGCTGCATCAATAATTATTGAATTTACCAGTTTATAGTACTTACCAGACGGTTAAAACCAATTAAAGCAATGAACATGTTTAGGGATCATAGATGCAACTTCAAATGCTAGGAGCTATTGTTGCTTTCAATAATTTCTGTGAGTTTGTACAGATTTATTGTTCAAAAAAATATAACAATTAAACTTCCCAAAGAAAGGTTCCAGCACAAGTAACTCAAGCTTTTGTAGCTATTTGCCAATTGTGTTTCGTCACCACTTTATATCACAGCTATTAGACACTCTTGTGGGTTGTGGATATTCGGATATTTCTTAAAATATACACTTCAACCTATTGGTAAATTTGTTTCTGGCAATATAGGTGGTGTTATTCTAATTAACATGTTGAATTCAATATTTGGTGATTTGGAATTAATATGTCTAGTATGCTTAATGCCATGGCTAGACCATTTTGAATTGAAATCATTAGAAAGAAAAATCAAGCTATTTTGAAGGTACTAAAAAAGGATCATACAATTTATTTGTTGAACAATTTAACCAATCATTCACACAAGCAGGAGGATCAGGAGCATCGCTAGGCATGGTTATCTCTATCCTAATCTTTGCAAAGGAAAAAGGCAATAGAACAGTTGCGTGAGTATCTCTTGCACCAGGATTATTTAACATTAATGAACCATTAATATTTGGTTACCCCATTATGTTAAATCCGTATTTTCTAGTGCCATTTGTCTTTACGCCACTTGCAATAATTCTTGTAAATGCAGCACTAGCACCACTTTTTGGAGTTAGGTTTATAGCGGGAGCTCCTTGAACTTTACCTACCCAATATTTGCCTTATTTGCTTCAGGAATGCAGTGACAAGCAATTGCTGCTAGCAATAATTTCTATCGGCGTCTCATTTGGGGGTTTATGCTCCATTTGTTATTTGACATGATAGAGTTAAAACTAAGTTGTACAAAAATCATTCCATCTTAAAAAGTGGGCTAGCCTTAAATAAAAGGGGATCAAATGAGTGAACATCTATTTTTTTCACTATCATTTATTGTATTTATACTATCATTTTTTATTAGTTATAAATATTTATACAAAGCAACATTTTATAATTGAAAAATTAACTTATTATTTACTTTAAGTTATCTTATTTTTTTTGGTAATTATAATTTGGCTTTTAATAAACAAACAATTAAAAATTTTGGTAATTGTTGGTAGTTTAATTGTTCCTCCCTTTACAACTTTTTGAGGTTGTCTGCTTCTAAATATTTTTTAGACAAAAATAGTAATTCTAGAAAGATAATCACAAAGGAGAAAAATGAAAAAAATAATTTTAAAAGTGTTTTCTATGGAGTAAACTTTACCAATATTTATTATTGGCGCTTGTTACTTCTTTAATGACATTTGTAGGAAGAGACATAAAGACTGTTTACTCTTCGCAAATAGTCATTGCGATTTGGCTTAATATCACTATTTGTTGGATGATTATATAATCTAACTGCTTGAAATGCACAATATAAATATTTTTTAATCAAAAACATTGTTTGCGCTTGCTTTAATTGTTATTGCAATGAGTATGGTTGGAAGTGTTGCAGGATTTATAACCGCATCATTTTACATAATATCAATCATTGGTTACATCATTTTGAAGCAATATGACAAATTTTAAGTAGATTTTTAGTTTGACCAAATAAACATTTTAGAAAGTTAGTGAAGTGAAAATCAGAAAAGTAAAATACTATTTACTTTTATAATCTATCATGTTAAAAAAACTATGTCAATTTAAAAATAGATAATTTCAAAAAAAATAATATAAGGATACCCAAAAGAACATGTTTAAAAGAAAAAACATTTGAAAATAAAAAAAATCTACATATCAGAAAATCGTGATGTAGCTTGAGATGTTTTTATGGATGTTTTAAGAAGCATCAACTGGTTAAATAAGACAAGTTATCATAAAAATGAAAAAATTTTAATGAAAATCAATTCAAGTAAAATGCATGCAGATATGCTTGAGTTTATTCAAAAGCAAAAATTTATTATCATGATATCTAAAAAAAATGTTGGAAAAACAAATTTACTCATTTGTCTTTCACAAAGCTAATAAAGATAAACATACAATAATAAATATATCTATGGAAATAAGGCTAAATATCCCAAATTCAAAATGATAGGAAATAACTGCAAGAAATAATTTTAAAATATACATTAGAGATTTAGATGCATTAATAAGAGATACTTAGACGCAAAAGGTTTAAATAGCTACTACTAAAAGGAAGATTAATGACAAAAATAAACTTCAGGAAATTTCATTTCAAATGATAGTAAAATTGGTAAGCCCAAACTCATGGCCATCAATGCTTTTAAGGAGTACAAAAAAAATAAAAACAAGGATAAGTTACTAAAAAAGTTGAGTGAAGCCGAGAAGGAATTGTGAAATGTTGGTAAATTACACTTAGACATACTTCAAAGTGAATCCCAAGGTAATCAATTAGCCTTTTCCATTATGCTTGTACATGCTGAAGATCAGTATATTGTCAACAGTTAACATGATTGAGATACTCAAGCTTATAGCATAAACTTTTTATATTTGTATTCCTAACAAGAGCAAATTTTAGAAAACAAATAGAACACATAAATACTTAATTAGGATATAATTTTACTATGAAAAAACCTAGGATGCCACGTTTCCTTCAAGGGACCTAAAATATTTAGTTGGAGCAGCAGAAGAAGCTATTTCTTATGGTGCTAAAAGCATGATGATTTACTTAGGAGCTCCTCAAAACACAAGAAGAGTTGCAAAAGAAAAAATGTTGTTAGAGGAATACAAAATAAACTACCAAAATCTTATTCCACAGGAAAATATTTAGTTCATGCTCCTTACATTGTAAATCCAGCTTCTGTAGAAAAACATCCTTTTGCTATTAGTTTTTTAATTCAAGAATTAAAATTATGAATTTTTTAGGGGTTAAAAAAATGGTTTTACACCCTGGTGCTCACACTAAGTTCACAAGAAAACAAGCTTTAGAAACTCTTATTCAAAGTTTGAAAAAGATACTAGGCGCAACAGAAAATGTAGAAATTTTACTAGAAACAATGTCAGGCAAAGGAACAGAAATTGGCACTAATCTTGAAGAACTGGTTTATTTAATTGAACAAGTAAATTCACCAAGATTAGGTGTCTGTGCTGACACTTGCCATTTATGAGAAGCTGGATATGATTTGAACAATGTAGACAAATTTTTCAGGTTCTTAAAAAATCTAGTATTTTTTCTCACATTAAGGCTTGACATATTAATAACTCCAAAAAACAACGAGGAGAACACAAGGATAGACATGAGCAAATTTTAAAAGGTCAAATCAAACCTTCTAGCCTTAAACAAATTGTCAATTCTGTTGAAACAAGAAATGTTATTCCAAATTTTAGAAACTCCTTGGGAGAATGACCAACCACCCTACAAAGCAGAAATCCAGTGACTAAATAGTTAATTGTTTAAAAAAAAGAACCTTTTTGAGGTTCTTTTTACTTAATTTAAACTAAGTTGTAAAAAATTAAACAATTTCCTTTGTTCAGTTTTGAGTTCTTTTTACTGCAGATTTTCAACCTTTTAATAATAATTTTCTTTTTTTATCTCCGAATGCAGGTTTGAAAACATGTTTTACTTTAGCGATTTTTCTTAAATCATCAATTGATTTGTAAAGCCCAACTGCTAAACCAGCAAGATAAGAAGCACCCATAGCTGTTGTTTCAATATTTTCAGGAGTAACAACATTTGTCTTAGAAATAGACGCTTGGAAACTCATTAAGTAATCAGATTGACTAGCCCCACCATCAACTTTTAATGTTTTAATAGGTTTTTTTAAATCAGCACTCATAGCTTCAATTAAATCATTAGATTGATAAGCTATACTTTCCAAAGTTGCTTTAATTATATGCTCTTTTTTGGTACCTCTTTCTAATCCAAAAATAGCTCCTTTAGAAGTTGAATCTCAATAAGGTGCGCCTAGACCTGTGAAGGAAGGCACAACATAAACTCTTTGATCATCATTTACTAATTTAGAATAAAAATCTGATTGTTCAGCACTATAGATAAGACCCACACCATCTCTTAGTCATTGCAAGGCTGCGCCAGCAATGAAAACAGAACCTTCTAAAGCATAAACTGTTTTTTGCTTACCTATTTTTCAAGCAATAGTTGTTAGAAGTTTATTTTTAGACTTGATAGGGTTAGTTCCAGTATTCACTAGTGTAAGCAACCAGTACCATAAGTATTTTTCACATCACCTACATTTGTCGCTAAGATGTCCAAAAAGTGCTGCTTGTTGATCACCAGCTACCCCTGCAATTGGAACTTCTGCAAGGTTAGATTTAGAAAAATGTTCTTTAGCAGCCATTCCATAAATTTCAGATGAAGACTTAACTTCAGGTAAAATTTCCATTGGAATTTCTAAAATTTTACATAATTCTTGATCTCATTTTTGAGTATGAATGTTAAAAAGTAAAGTTCTAGAAGCATTTGAAACGTCAGTAGCATGAACTTTACCTTTTGTTAATTTCAAATAAGTCAAGTATCAATAGTTCCACAAAGAATTTCTTTTTTCTGAATTTTAGCTTTAATATTTTTTACATTTTTCAAGATTCATCTTAATTTAGTTCCCGAAAAATAGGGATTAATGAATAATTCCTGCTTTATCATGAAAACTTTAGCTTTACCTTGTTGATAAGTTTTTCACAATATGCAGCTGTTCTTTGATCTTGTCAAACAATTGCATTATAAATAGGTTCACCAGTTACTGTGTCTCAGACAACAATAGTTTCTCTTTGGTTAGTAATACCAATACCAGCAAGATCTTCTGCAGTTATTTTAGCTTTTTAAGTGCTGATCTCATTGTAGTTAATTGAGTTAACCAAATTTCCATTGCGTCATGCTCTACTAATCCTGATTTAGGAAAAATTTGGGTAAACTCTTTTTTGTTCAACACTTACTACTTTACCTTCATGATCAACAATTAAAGTTCTTGCAGATGTTGTACCTTCATCCAAAGTCATTATGTATTTATTCATATGGTTTTTTCATCTCCTTTTTTAATTAAAAATATCTTAATGATTCACGCCATAAGGCATTAATCGACCAAAAGCTCCTACAATAGCACCAGCTAGTAGTGAGCTACAACTGGTACTCAAGAGTATCCTCAATTTGCACTATTTTTTGCTTTATTTGGATAAGGCATTAATGCATAAACAAGTCTAGGTCCTAATCTCTAGCCAGGGTTAATAGCATAACCAGTTGTACCTCCTAGTGAAATACCTATACCCAAACAACTTAGACACATTGAAATGGTCCAACAAACGCATAATTGATTCATTGGCATCATTTTACAGTTTCAAAGGATGTCAATAACAACATTGCCATTGACACAAGAACAAACTGTTCCTACAAACTCAGACAAAACATTAGACAAATTGTTTTGTGAGTTGGTCCAGTGAATGAGCGGCTAAAACAACATCTTTATTTTCTGGTTCACGAATGTGTTGAAAATAAAAAGCAGAAACAATAATTTGTCCTTAATAGCTCCTAAAAATTGTGATGAAATATACACCATAGCTTTGGTAAATGTAATTGCATCTTTGCCACCTTTTACTCATGCCATCATTGTTACAGCTGGTTTATATGCCCACCAGTATCGAAAGCATTAGCAATAATTACTCCCATGAAAACAGCAAGTCCTCAACCAACAGTTATGGCTAAAAAACCTGATTTTGTTCCTATTGTTCTTTTAAATACAACATTAGCTACAACACCATTTCCTAGAATAATAAAAACATCGTACCTAAAAATTCACCTAAAAAAATATTAGTCATAATAATATCTCCTTTCATTTAAATTGATTGATACTTACTTATATAATTAATACAAGTTAGCATCAAATAAATTATAAACTTTATTTTTATTTTTTACATATTACTAACATATTCATTCCAAATGTAAGTGTACCTATATCAAAATGAGAAGATAGCATAAAAATTCTACATCAAATAAAAAAGCCGCGTGGCTTTTGTATGCCGAAGAAATAAAAATTAAAAAATCTTGTCATAATGTCTCGCAAAATAAGAAAACATGTTTTAAATAGGATTTAAGAACTGAAAATTGATTATTTTCCACCAAAAAAACAAATAAGTTATGCAAGAAATCCCCAATATTTAGCAATTAACCTCAGATTTTATTTGCGCCTGAATAACAAATTAAATTTCTTAAAGCATAATTAAAAAATCTATTTAAACTCATAAATTTGTTAATTAATTCTTTCTTCAAACATTTTAGTAGATCATAACAAAAAAAGTAAACCAAAAAAATAGGTTTACTTACTATAAAATTTATAATATTGCTATCACATAACTTTAAAATTAGGATCAAAATTTCTTTTAGAACTAATTTAGTCTTATTTTTTTCAATAGTTTTTCTTACTTCCAAAGCAATTGCAGGTGCAGAAGCAATTGCAGGAGATTGCATACCAGCGGCATTAATAAAATTGTGATTATTAGCAGCATACCTAATTACAAAATCATCTGTTTCAACATCAATTGTCCTTGAACCAGCGAGGAATAATCTCTGTTTTAGACATGTCTAAAGCGGGAATAATTTTGTTACCAATTTTAGCAATTAAACCCATTTTTCATCAGTTATAACTCTTGTTTCTTCCTTAGGTATATTTTCTTCTGCAGTAGGCCCAACTAAAACTCTTCCATCCAACATGGAGCAACAATTACTCCTTTACCATGGAATTGTTGGAACCATAAAACAAATAGAGTTAATTTATGACTTTCAATCTTACTCAAAATTCGATATTCACCTCTTTCTAGTTTTTTGAGTAAAATCTTTTAATCCGGCTAATTCAGCTATACTATCAGCATAATGGCCAGCAGCATTAATGATATTTTTGGCAATTATTTTTTTCTCACCATTGATAGAAATGGTAAATTCTTTTGCATTTGAATCAAAAACAATATCAGTTACTTCTGAATTTCTTCAAATCTCTGCACCATTGTTTTCTGCTGCCCCCAAAAAATGCTAATGTAGCTTTAACGGGTTCAATTAGCTCAACTTGAAGTACAGAGAAGAGCTTTTGGAACCTTTGAACTAATAAAAGGTTCTCTTTTTTTAAACTTCTTCAGCTGTTAAAATTTTCATAAATGACTTAGGAACTTTATTTTTTAATCCCCTTTTGTAAAGGCATATGAAGATGTTCTATCTCATCTTCACTAAAAGCCAAAATCAAAGAATCAACTTGAACTCTTGGAAAGGTTAAATGTTAAATATTTGAGTTCTCCATAACTTGTTACCTAAAACATTTAACTTTGCTTCTAGTTTAGTAGGAACTGGATCAAAAACCTCCATGAATAGCTCCGGAATTACCTTTAGTAGTTTCATCAGCTAAAACAGGATTTTTTTCTAAAAACTAAAAGGTCTAAATCATACCTAGCTAATTGGTATGTAATAACCCCTCCAATAATACCCCCTCCAATGACGACAACATCTTTTTAATCATCTTTTTTTCCTCCTTATTAATTATACTATATTAGTAAAATTAACTTTTTCTATCCCTCTCCTTTTGATAAAAATAAGTGGTTATGAAAATAATATACAATTTACTAATATTTAGGAAATGGGATAACATGTCTCTTGAATAATTATGCATGTTTTTAACAATCCCTATTTATAGTACCTATGCTAATAATTAAGTTTTTCAAACGATAGTAAATAGGATCATTAATTTTAGTGCCAATTTTTGAGTTGAAGGTATTTATTTGACTTTACAAAGTCAGAAAAGAAGATACCACAAAAATTTCTGGTGATTGAATGCATCAAAATTTCAAATTCAAATTAAAAGGAAAAAAATAATAAAAGTAATGTGACATATGTAAATTTTTAAAAAAACAAATATGGACATTTTTATTTAGGAAAATGTATAATGGTTAAGAATATAGAAACATTATAAATTAGTTAGGAAAAAAGGAAAAATTATGAACACTAAAAACTAAATCAAACTTTTGAAGAACATAAACTAGATGTTATATTATCTACAAGTTACCAAAACACGTTTATGATACTTCAAAAATAAACACTACTGATGGTTTTTGTTTATTGAAAAAAGCAATTTATCATCCTTATTTTTAGATGGTAGATACATCGGAAATGGGTAGGAAGAATGCTAAGAATGTGAATATTATTGATTTAAATGAAAGACAACATATAAAAAATTTTTAAAAGACAAAAAATACAAAGTTGTTGGTTTAGAAGAAAAATTACTTGACTCTTGCAGAAAAAAATAGTTTGAAAAAAACTTTTACCTGAAGCAAAGTTTATTAACATTAATGCTCAAAAACCTTAGAATTCTGAAAAGCGAAGAAGAAATAGAAAATATTCAAAAAGCTTCGCAACATTTCTTTAATGGCTCTTGAAAAAGTAAAACATCTTATAAACGCAGGTGTTGTTTGGAAAAAGATATTGATGCAGAATTAGATAAACAAATGAAACTTTTAGGCGGAGAAAAAAAGTGCTTTTGATACAATTGTAGTTTCCGGAACAAGAACTTCATTGCCACATGGAAACCCTACATCCAAAAAACTTCAAAATAATGAATTTGTAACTATTGATTTTGGAGCGATTTATAAAGGGCCTATTGTGCAGATATTACAAGAACTTTCCATGTTGGCCAAGTTACTAATGCGAAACTTTTAGAAATAGAAAATATTTAAGAGAAGCTCAAAAATTAGGTATTAAGGCTGTAAAACCCAGGAATGTACACTTGTGAAATTGATAGTATTTGCCGAGATTACATTAAAAAACACAAGTACGACAAATATTTTGTTCATTCAAACAGGTCATGGTTTAGGAATTGATGTACATGAACTTCCATATGTATCTAAAGTAGAAAAACATCTCAAAAACTAGAACAGGAATGGTTATAACTGTTGAACCAGGAATTTATATTCCAGGACTAGGCGGGATTAGAGTAGAAGATGATATTTTAGTCACAAGAAACAGGATACAAAGTTTTGTCCACTTTAGAAAATGTTTAAACTATTTTAAACTTAATAATAAAATTTAACTAAAAAATAAATGATAATGCTTTTACAAAAAATATCTACCAAGTATATGATTTAACCATAGTATCATTTATAATTGAACAAAGGAGTTAATAATGATTATGTCAATTCACTCAAACCTGGTTTGACTTTTACTGAAAAAGAAGAAATTTTTTTAGTTGTGTCAACTCAGCATTCAAAGCAAGGAAGAGCTCAAGCCAACATTAAAGTTAAAGCAAGAGATTTACGAACTGGAGCGCATAACCACAAAATCTTACACTAGTAATGATAAGTTGAGCTTAGCACACATAGAAAAAACAAAAATGGATTATTTGTATAAAGATAGTTCACATATTTTTCTTATGAATAACTCAACTTTTGAACAAATTCAAATTCCGCTTACTCAAATAAAAAAGAACTGCCTTTTTGAAAGAAGGATCTTCAGTTACGGTAAAAACCTACAAAAAAGAAATTTTGGACTCTTGAATTAGCTGCTAGTGTTGAATTAGAAGTCATTGAAGCAACAGATGCTATCAAGGGCAACACTCAAAGTAACCCCACAAAAAAAAGTTAAGTTAGAAACTAATTTAGAAATTGAAGTTCCTATGTTTATTAAAATCGGAGATAAAATTATAGTGTCTACTGAAAAATAGCAAGTACATCAGCAAAGGTGGCAAGCAATAATGAAATGTGTGAAGTTAAGTACATTTATGAACCAAACATGTTTTGTAGAAGATACTACCTTGAAGCAAATGGTAGAATTAGCTATTAAAGATATTCCAACAATAAAACCTCTAAGCATAAACGTTAAAATTGATGATACAGGCATAGGTTACCAATGTGCAAGTAAAAGCTCAAAAAGATAAAAATGCACCTTATTCAGACACTATTTATCAATTACAAAAAAATATTGAAAATTATTCCAAAAAACTTATAAAATTCTAAACCCAGTAACATACTGTAATTTTAGAAAATAAACTTGAACATAATCTTTATTAACTTTTTTAAAGTTCAAAATAAATGAGTAGAACCACTTACAAGGATTTTTTGCAAAACGAAAAACTAAAAAGAAATTTTTGGTATTGTAAATAATTTTGTGTAAAATCCTTGATGACTATCTCAAAACATGAAATAATTATAGAAAGGATGTTTTATTATGAAAAAAGAAAAAGATTTTGGTGATGAGTTATATGATTTAATGAAAAAGCACAATATTCCCATGAAAAATGCAGAGGAAATGATGAGTGATGTCATAAAATCTATAGCTAAACCAATTGAATCAGCCTTAAAAGCTGAATTAGATATGCACTTAGGTTACAAAAAAAATCATCTGAGTGATAATAAAAATTATAGAAATGGTTACTCTAATAAAACTGTTAAATCATCTCTTGGAGATTCTAGAATAAGTATTCCCAGAGATAGGGATGGTAGTTTTGAACCACAACTAATTAAAAAGAATCAAACTTCAATTAACCAAATTGAAAGTAAAGTGATTTTTATGTATGCCAAGGGTCTTAGTACAAGAGACATTTCAGATACTATTCATGAAATATATGGCTTTGGATTAGATCCAACAACAATCAGTAAAATAACAGACAAAGTAATGCCTGACATCGAGGAATTTAAAACTAGAAGATTAGAGAAAAACATATGCAACTGTTTCATTGATGGTATGAGATTTAAGACTAGAGAAGATGGTTACTTCAAAAGAGGTTTTCAGTATACATTGCAATGGGCATTTACAATGAACGGAATGAAACAAGTTTTAGTTTTTACATTGGAGAATCTGAAACTTCCAAATACTGGTTTAACAGTATTAAATGAATCTGAAGGATAGGGGAATTGAAAGAATTTTAATTGTGGCTTCTGATAATTTTACCAGGAATTTCTAAGGCTATAAAAGCTGTATTTTCCAAAAAGCGATATTTAAAATGGGTTTTTTAACAAATTCAAAATAGCACCAAGCATGTGAATTATAAAGATCTTAAGATTTTTGCAATGATATGAAAAAAATATATAAAGCTTCAAATTTTGATCAAGCACTTCAAGGGTTAGATTATTTTTGAGAGTAAGTGAAATAATAATTATGCTTATGCCGAACAAAAATTCATGGAGAAAAATATTGAGGAATTAACAACATATTTTAACTATCCTAGTGAAATTAGAACGCTTATTTATACAACAAACCCCATTGAAAATTTAAATAGAAATATTAGAAAATATACCAAAAATAAATCTAGTTTTTCAAATGAAAAATCTTTGAACAAATCACTCTATTTATCAATTGCTCAAACTACTAAAAAATGAAGTAAGCCAATTCACAATTGAGGCATAATTTTAAACCAGTTATCCATTATATTTGATATAGAAGTGTAATTTAATTTAGAAATATAACAAAAGACAAAAGAGTATTACATAAACTTTAAAAGTTATTTTTGTTGTACTCTTTTTTTATATATAATAAAATTTTTTTTGGTAAATCAAATTAATAAAGAGAATTTGAGTTTACACAAAATAAATTACACTTCCGAAATTTTATTTTTACTAGTTATCAATTTTAATTTAATTGTTTTAAAAAATAAAATTTCTAAATTTTTTTGTTTTAAAATAGGTTTTAGCTATTTTTTCTTATTAAAAAGTCTATTACTTCATCAGCAATAAGTTGAACTGATGGACCAAAAACTCACTGTTGCGATTTCTTATTTTTTCCAACAACACCAAAAGGTTTTGCTGTTTTACCTAATTCATAATTTACCTTTTAGGATCCTTCACAGTCACTCTTAATCTTGATGCACAATTGGAAATATTTAAAATATTGGCAAAACCTCCAAAAGCTTTGTACATTATATTTGCTTTTTGCATTAAAGGATCTTCTTTTTTGTCTACTTTATTTTTTTGAAATTTAGTCTTTGTTATCAAACTAATTTCTGAAGTTGTTAGAATCTCTTCCAGGTGTTTTTAAATCCCATTTTTTAATTGCAAATAGAAAACAAAGTAATAAATAGGCATTCCTGCAACCGCCAATAACTATTAACCATAAAAATTTGGTTGATTGGCCTGTTGGCTTGTGGAATGATTCCGTTATATAACAAGATCTATTATTCCACCAAAAGTAGGACCATAATAGACACCAGCTAATTGGGCAAACATATAGGAAGTTCCTGCCATAAAATGTGGAATCCAAAAAATAGTAAAGGTGCTACAAATAAAAAAGTGTATTCAAAAGGTTCCTGTTATGCCTGTTAAAAACGAAGTTAAAGCAGCAGTTCCTACAACACCAGTAACAATTTTTCTTTTTTCCTTAGGTGCTGACATAATCATTGCTAATCCCTGCTGCTGGTATTCAGAAACCATTACTGGTACCTTACCAGCTGCAAATCTCCCTAAATGGTATGATGCTCCTTGTAATTTATCTATTCATGCAAACTGAATAACTGAACCATTAATTTCCTGGAAAGCAGTTCTATCACCATACAAAATTTTGGTATGTCCTGCATTAAAAGCAGTTTCTCCATCTGCCGATGACATTTGGAATCCTTTTATATTAGGCAATTGATCTGTGTATGTAGACAAAACAGTCGCAGATTTAAATCATGGTGTTACATCTATTTCATATAAATGTGTACCAGCAGCAAAATAATGAGAATTAATAGCCACTTGTTCAGAGATTTGAGCTGTAGCTACAACATGGGCACCAGCTGAAGTATAAAGTAGTGGGGAGTAAAACATATGGTGTAATCCTGTCGGAAGAAGAGCTCTTTCAAAAACTCCAAATAACAATGAATCAATACCTCCACCTAATTTACCAGATTTTTCCCCAAATAAAATAAAGCCTCTTGAAACTCAAGGTCATAACAATGCTAAAAAGAAGGCTAATGAATAGAAATGATAATACCCATTATTGGTACAAATCTATGACCTTGAAACATTTGCAAAAAAGCAGGCATTCTCTGTTTCTCAAATTATTAAAAGTAAATGCAGCAACCGGACCTGCAATTAAGCCACCAAAAACAGATAAATTTAGTGTTTTAAAACCAAGAGTGGTACTAATAACGCTTGCTCTTTCTGCTGATGGGAATTTAATAACATTAAACCACGCATAACCTCCTAGGGTGCTATCTGTAGTCTCATATTTAACAAATTGTGCCCCTGAAAGCGCAAGTAAAGCAACATAAACAACACAGATGTTATTACTGCTGTTCCACTATTATTGGTAAAGGATGCAGCTATAGCCATTGCAAATAGTAGTGGAAGTAATGTGAAAACAATTCCGCCAATATTTTTAATTATATTAGCAAAAACATTTCCAAACCCACTAGGATTATATTTTCCAATAACAGCTCCAATACCCAAAAATAGCCCAGCAAAGGCTAATAAAGTGATGGGGGCTATTAATGATCTTGCAAACATTTGAACATTATTCTTAAAATTTATTTTTTTTAATCAAATCAATTTTTTCTCCTTTCATAAAAATTATATTTTTTCCTAAATTAGGTTAAATTTTTAGGAAACAATTTTCTAATGATATAAGAAAAAAGAAATTACCAAAAAAAAGCATAAATTCCTGTAACTAAAAAGATAACTGATGAACAAGTAAGCATTGAAAATCAGTAGAATTTATGTTTGGTTTTTTGAATTACATCATACTTTCTTACTAAAAAGAACATTAATAAAAATGATATTAAAAAGGATATTGAAATAAAAATAATTTGAGCTATTAGTGGCATTTATCTCTCCTCACCTAGTTATTTAACAAAAAAATTGATATAGCAATTTCAATAATAGCTTTGGAAATAACAGGGTTATCATAATGATCTTGCATTGTGTTTATTGTAGGTATCTTAACTATATGTTTGTAGTTGTCAGTTTTTACTTTTTTTCATTTAGGATTTAACTTTTGGATTAAAATTTTTTCACAAGTAATTTTCCTTTCAAAATCATTTATTATTTTACTTGTTGAGTCTAAGGATATAGCTATTAGTAAAGCCTTTCTATTTTTAACTCTGATAGTTTCATACAAATCATTAATTCTTTTACAATCTTTATTAGCATAACTAAATATTATTTGTCTTTTCAAATATTCAGCAATTAAAGCAGAGTGTCCTTGTCCTATAATGTAAATATGGGATGCCTCCTTAATTTTTGTATTTAAAATTTTCATTTGGTTCATAAAAAGAGAATTTGTTAATGCATTTTCCATTATGCTAGTTATTTTTCTAACTACAACAGAATTTTCCTTTTTCTTATTAAACATTTCAAAAAAAACAACTTGTTTAAATTCCTTATAACCCTTATACCCAAATGATTGAAGTGCTTTGGTTACTGTTGAAGGTTTGGTAAAAAATTTATCAGCAATGTTTTTAATTGACAAGTTTTTTATTTTTTGAGCATTTTGATTCATTCATAAAATATTTCTTTTCTTAATGATCATTCATAATAAAATTATACAATCAATTTTTTGCCATTAATAACAATGTTATATTTATTTGAAACTTTTGAATCATCACCAAAAGAGTAAAGTTCAATTTTTTGATTTTCAATTTTATCTAAATCCATAATTTTCTCTTGATCAATGAACATAGGTATTTTACTTCCTGATTTGACAAATATAGGTAATTTTTCAAGTGGTGCATCAATAATAGCAACTTGACCTCCCTTGTAAATTTTCTTACTATAAAAATCTACTCAGTTCACTCCTTGAGGAAAATATACTTGCCTCTCCACATCACCTTTATTAATAACAGGAGCAACCATTAATTTATCTCCCAACATAAACTGATCCTCTATTTTTCTAGCTAAAAGATCATTTTGAAAACTCTAAAACCAGAGCCCTTATAAAAGAAGTTCCTTTTCTAATTGCCTCACCCTCAAAATGCTTATAGTAAGGAAGCAATCTTCTTTTTAATAACAAATATTTTTTTGCATTTAGTGTAGCTTTTTTAGATGTATACCAAGGTTCTCTTTTTCCAATTCCATGAAATCTTGTAAAAGGTAAAAGTGATCCTGCCTGATTTCATCTTATTATTAATTCCTCAGTAGATTCTCCTCTGTAACCACCACCTAAATCCATCCCCCCACATAAATTCTGAACATATACTATTTGAAATTCCTGCTCTTATTTGATTTCTAATTCCTGAAATCTAGCAAAGGAATCTCCTCCTCATTTTCCAGCAAATCTATGAGTACCAATATAACCAGGCCTTCTGTACAAAACTGCATTGCCTTTACCTAATACTTCTTCAAGAGCTTCAAAAACAGCCTTGAGATAAAGCCACTGAGAGAAATTTTTCATTTCTTTCCTGTTCTATTATTGTGCAGTAAAGATTCATTCGGAACACCTCCACCATAATCCGCAGTAAAGTAATTAATACCCTTAGAAATTAAATTTTAACTTTATCTTTGTAAAAATTATAGCTTCTGGATTTGTAAAATCAATAACATAAGCTGCATTTTGCTGAAGAGCCGGCCCAATTTCAGAATGAGCAAATTCACCACTATGATCTTTGACTAAAAAATGTTTTTTTACACACTCTTTAAAAAAAGCAGAATCATCTCCTTGAACATTAGAATTTATTCACAATGATGTTTCCACCCCCAATTTTTTAACTTCTTTTGCAAATTCCTCAATTTTGCCAAAGACTTCCTCATTTTCAATAAAATTGCAAGTTTTAGTGTACCTTCTAGCAATTCATTTTGGATCAATGCCAATAATATCGATTGGAAAATTGTTTTTTTGAGCTTTTTTTATTTCTAGTAAAGCTTTCTTCTTTATTGTTATAGTACAATCTAGAAACAATAAACACCATATCCCTTTATGGGAATAGAAGATATTCGACCAGTAAACCTAGTGTATTTACCTTGTAAACCTTTTTATACTTGGATCAAGCATAAAAAATAAATCTAAACAAGGTTCTTCTGACATAATGGTTAAAGCATCTTGTAGCATATGAACCTATTTCAAAATGAGTTTTAAATCCAGTATTTACAAATAAACCTCAACCTTTTGTAGAGTAAATTAGTGGTATTGAGTTATAAGAAATATCAGTTGTATTTACAATATTGGTTGATTGACTTAATGTTTCTGATTTCACTCCTCTTTTTTCAACACTTGTAAATTTTTCACCAAGACCATAAATATTTTCATCGTTTTCAAGATCAAAAGTTATAAAAGGAAAAGCAAGATGATTTTTAATTGTTTTAAAACCCAAAGGTGGAGCTAAATATTTTCAAAAAACTCATAGCCTAATCTTTTGTACAAGCTAAATACTTTGTTTTGCCCTTAAAACCTGTAGGTCAAAATCTTTTTTAAAAATTTTACTAAATATTTCCAAATATAATTTCATAGTAATTTTTATGGCTCTTAATAGTAGGTGTAACCTTCTTTGGAAAAGTCAAGTGTTCTTCAAACCTATTTTTTCTCCATATCTAAAATACTTTAAACGGAAAGATTCATTTTCAAAGAACTCTATGGAAATTGTACCCTTCATTAAATCTTTTAATCCCGTTTCAAAGAAAAAAGTGTTATGTGCTTTCAAAAATCCGAAATTTTGCTACTACTCCATAGTATTCTCCCGGTTCAAAAATAGTTGATTGTTTTCCAAAATTATATTCACTGATTTTAAATTTTTATTAAATGACATAATTTCTCCTTATATTTATTTTAATTATGGGCAATTAACAAAGATAAAGAGGCAAATAGGAAACTTTTTTCCTAAAATTTTATTTAAAAAGAAATAAATTATCTTATGAACAAAGCAAAAGTTTAAATGATATATAATCCATTTGTGAGAAACAAAAATAGAATTTTAGTTGCTTGTGATAGTTTTAAAGGATCCTTAACATCATTTCAAATTGCAAACATAGCCAAAAAAACTTTTTATGATGCAGAAGTTCTTCTTATTTCTGATGGGGGCGAAGGATTTACTGAAACAATAATAAATAACAAGAAAATTCAATCTTTAAAAATTAAAACAGTTGATGATATGAATAATGATATCCAAATAAGTGTAGGAGTTGAAAACACAAAGGCATATTTAGATGTTGCTTCAATTGTGGGACTGCACAATTATCCCAGCATTAGCGCTATGAAGAAAACAACAAGGGGTCTTGGGATAGTCTTAAGAAAGTTAGAAAATATGGATTTTATAAAAAGAGTTTTTATTGGTTTAGGTGGTTCGTCGACCAATGATGCTGGTTTTTATGCATCACTAGAAATGGGATTTAAATACCTTGATGAAAATAACAAGGAAATAATTAAATTAGATCAAGCCGACAGAACTCAAAAAATTATAAAACCCCCAATAAAAAACCGATACTATGGATTTGCAGATGTAAAAAACAAACTACTAGGTAATAATGGGTCTACACAAGTTTTTGGAAAACAAAAATGATTGAGTCCAAAAGAAATTATTCAGTGTGAAAAAAATATAGTAAATTATTGTAGAAAAAATTCCTGAAGAAAAACCAAAAAAATGGGTTCTGGTGCAGCAGGCGGCTTAGGTTTTTTTGTGGTAAATAATTTAAATGGAAAAATAAAATTAGGAATAAAAGAACTAATTAAATTTTTCAAAATCAAGAAAAAAATAAGAGAGAGCAATTTTGTAATTACTGGCGAAGGTAAGTTTGATAATCAATCTTTGATGGGTAAAGCACCAATTGAAATAGCTAAAATAGCAGGAAAGAAAAAATCTATCCTAGTTGCTGGAATTATTAATGCCAAAAAAAAATACATAAATAAATTCTTCAAACTTTCTTTCCAACTAAAGTCAGAAAATCAAAGTCTTCAAGAGGCAATGAAAAATGCTAAAATAGATTTGCATAAAACATTTGTTAAAATTAAAAAAATAATTGACAATGACTACAATAAAAATAGTGAAGAATTAAAAAAATAAATTTTTAGAACTAATAAACATCTATTTTTTTGTGATTAAAATACTAATGTAAAGAGCTCCAGTTATATTTCCGGTCAAAAGAAAAAATAATCAAGACTTTTTGAATCTTAGTATTGTATTAAGATTCGCGTTGCTATAATTTAATTTATAAAATATATAAATCTCTAATAATAATTGCAAAAATGCAATAAAAATTAAAATAACACCTAATCATATTATGGCAACAGTTATCAAAGTAACTCCTATTACAAAAAATAACATTGAGAAAATTGCTGCTGCATATAAACTTTTATTAAATAATTTTAATTTGATAGCAAATTTTTTTTATTTATTTCTTTACTGTTTAAATTTAATTGTTTTTGTTTCATTTTTTCGAATCAAAATATTTTTATATTTTTTCTCCATAATAATGATATCAGTTTTAGAATCAGCACTAAGCGGGTTATTTATTCTTGCGATAATTTGGGATTTAGATTTAAAAAATGATATCAATGTGAAATTTTCATTTGAAATATAAATATTTGGAAGTAGTTTTTTGGATGTATCAATATTTGGTAATGTTCAAGAATTCACTTTAGAATTGTGCTCATATAAATCTTGCTTGTGAATTGTAAATTTTTCTAGAACCATTTTATCAATCACATGAGATTTATCAAAATTAGTTGGGTTAAAATGAATGTTGATTTTAAATTTTTCTCCGTTTAATTCACTTGTTGAATCTGGCGTGTAAACCACTTTGTTAGAAAGTCCACTAGCTCTTCCAGGTCTAATTCGTAAATTAGATCTTCCCAAAACATCAGGAGTTCTTAAGAGATTAAAATAAATTTTATTTCTAGTAATTTTGTATTCTCGAACATCTAAAGAGGAAAATAATAATGGTACAGAGTCCCCAACCAAAACTGCTCCATGCATAAAGTCGTAATCTGAAGGTTTTTCTCTTAACTTACTTATTTCTTGCTCACTAACATACATTTGGTTTTCTCTTTGAACATAACCATTCTGAGTTAGAACCAAATGATTATTTAAGGAATGCTTTTGTGAAAAATTAGGTTGAACTAAAAGATTTTTTTGCAAATTGAAAAAACTTAAGTTGATAGTAATGATGTTGGAGCATGTAAAAACTAAAACACCTTTTAGAATTTCGTCTTTTTCATTTTGAAGTCACTTTTCTAGTGAAGAAGGGATCTTTATCTCAATAGCAAATCTTTTTTCTTGTAAATCACCATTATGAAATTCTGAAATTAATTTAACAGTAGCACTTGACAAATTTAAGGGTTGAATTTCATCATATAAATCTAAATCATAACCGTCGCCAGCATCTAATAAAAAATTAATGTCCATACAACTAATTTGGTTATTTTTTTCTATTTGAAAAACTTTATTTTTGAAGTTAACTGTAATATTTGTTGACGATATACTAACTTTTTTGGTGAATACTTCATGAATTTTCAATATTTGAATTGATGTTTTTTGAGTGTTGCAAAATAATTTAATTTTATGGACATAAAAATCATCTGACTTGTTTTCTATTTCGCCATTGGCTGTGTATGTAACTTTTACTCCGCCATTGTTTTTAGAGGTCCTTTCAATAATAAAATTAATTTGTCTATTTTTTAGGTTAGTAATAAAAAAATCTTTACTCTTTGTAGCAATTTCCCCACAAAAACATTTTTGCCTTGATACTGAGTAGGATTAATAATTGAGAAAATCTCCTTCTTCATAATTTTTGGCAATAAGTCTTATTATCATATCTTTGTTAGCTTCTAAAATGTTTTGAGCTTGTTTTAACCTACCTTTTATTTCTTTGTTAACTAGGTCTGAATTACACGAAGCATAAGCATCATGAGCTTGCGATAATAAGATTTTTTTTCACATCTTATCCATTTCAATTTCAGGATACATTTTAAGACTGATTGAACTCATTAGTAGTAATGGTTCTAAAGCCCTAGAAGCAACCATTTCTGTTCTATAAATTAATTTTTTTATGTCAGCTCTGTGTGCTCCAACTAACTTGTGCAACCTTCCTCCATAAGCATGTATGTGAGACCCTTCATATGTTGGAATATTTTTTATTTGTGGTTCTAATTCTTGAAAAAAGTCTTCTCAAGTTGATAATAAATATTCATAACCATCTTTTTTATCATTTAACTTTGCAATAGCTTTTTTAATGTTTGAATTATAAGGTTGTTGATCTCCTCCACTCGGGATTACGGCAACAGTATATTTACCATCTTCTGTTTGTCTCTTAATCGATGGCAGAATGTTGTTCTTATACATTAGATCTAGTGTTTCATCATCATATAAATATCGACCCACAAAATAACCTGAAGCCATATTGTAAACAATTATTTTTTGCCCATTTGAAACTTTTCAATTAAAAACCACAGAATCTTTAAGGGCTTTTCTATTTACTCCTCTTCATAAAATAGCATATTTTGCCTTTAATTCACTATATATTGAGGGAATATTTTCACCAAAACCAAAGCTATCAGGAGTATAAATGTAATTGTATTTATTAGACTGTAAATCTACTATATTTTGACCATAATGATGATTTCTAAAAATTCCTTCATCGGATGTTAATCTTAAATCTGGTTGTGAATACCATGGCCCTATTTTTAACCTATTGGTATTCACTAAATTTTTAAATCTTTCAAATAATTTGGGATGTTTGGAAATGTCTTCAAATGGAGAAACTTGACCATCAAAATAAAATGTTTCTTTTTTATTTTTCTCCAATTCATTTATCAAGTGTTTCAAAGAATAATTTAGTAAAGCACTTGCATCATGTGTTGTAAAATATCATTCCATATCTCAATGTGTATGGTGAATTATGTGAACTCTTTTTTTCAATTTTATTTCCTTCTTCTCATAACCTTATTCTTGATTCTTAACAAGCTATTTTTTATTTCTTTCATCCCTATTTTTTGAACTGGTTCAGCATTTACTTTTAAGTGACCTAATTTTATTAAAAATCATCTTAAGAAAATATGCATCAACATTGTGGAAACAGAACCAACTAGAATTCCAAGCAAAAGTCCTCAAACTGGTTGAGCAAATGGTCATGCCCAAATGGCTGAATCAGGAAATCATTGTTCTGTATTTGTCAATATACCAACTAATGAACCCATCAATCCTCCAATCATATTAACTGGAATTGTAAGTAAAGGATTTTTGAAAACAAAAGGTAAACCACCCTCAGAAATACCTAATAATGCTAAAATAATGGAGTTAGGTGCTGCCTTTCTTAATTCAACATCAAAGACTCTGCGATTAACTATAAATCTATCCATAATTGCAGCTAATCCTAACCCAATAGAAGGTGTTATTGTTGGAATTACTCTCATTGTTAATGATATTGTTTTAGCTTCATAGAATGAATTCATTACAGTTACAGCAGCTTTATTAATAGGTCCTCCTAAATCAAATGCTGTCATAGGTGCAATTAAAAAAGCTAAAGCATATTTACCACTTTTACCTGAACTGTTTGCTAAATATATTAATTGTTCATTTAAAAACCCAAAAGCAGGATTAATAATCAAAATCATTGTAGTTATGCTAAATGATATTCCAATAAATGGTAGTATCAACATAGGTTTAATTGCATTCATAATTCTTGGAATTTTAATGTACTTGTTTGAATATTTTATAATATATCCTACTAGTAGACCAATAATAAGTGCGCCTCAAAATCCTGAAGATTTATCCATAAAGGGATATGATCCAGCTGGAAATACAGTGTCAGAAAAATTACCAAAAAACATAGATGGTTTTGCTAAAAATCCTCCAACTAATCCCGGAACAAATGCTGGTTTATTTCCAATGGCCATAGCTGAAAAACCAGCAAAAATAGGAAACATTAAAGATATTGATGATCAGCCTATGCGCATAGTGACATACATAAATCTTCATCAAGCATTATCTAAACCATTAGAAACATATTCTTTCAATTACCTTGTGATACAACAGAAGATTTACCTGCAAAAGCACCAGCAATATTAGGTATAGCTAACAAGACTGCACATGCTACAAGTAGTGGTATCATCCATGACACACCAGTCATAATGGCTTGCATAAAAAGACGGCCCTTCTTAGGAACTTGCACATTAGATGTGGCACTTTCGCCAAGTCTTGTTTGTGTTTTTTGCATCCTGCTTAATTGTATTGTTTTATTAATTACGTCTACCGAATCTTTTACTGCATGTGAAACGCTAGTTCTATATACTTTTTTATTATTAAATCTATCTTTCTCAACACTAATATCGCTAGCTATAACAACATAATCCGCTTCGGCAATTTCCTTTTCTGATAAAGGCATTTCAGAACCAGTAGCTCCTTGAGTTTCGATTCTTACTGAATAACCTAATTTTCTCCTGCTTTAATTAAATTTTCTGCAGAAATAAATGTGTGAGCAACACCAGCAGCACATGATGTAATTCCAACAATTTTAAGCTCTTTTTCTCTTTCTTCACATTTTGCCTTTCTTTTTCACCATCAAAATCACAATTATGAAAGACATCCACGATATCCTTCTTTGTCTTAGAAGATAGAATAGAATGTCTAAAATTTTCCTTGGTCAAAAGAAGAGCAACCTTAGAAAGAATTTTAATATGATCCTTTTTGACATTCTTTTTAGGTATAAGTAAAGCAATAACATTCTGCACTTTAGAACCATCAAATGTTTCATAATTCTTTATAGGTTTTTTGGTTTTGAGAACTAAAATTGTGGGTTTAGTAATTTCATCAATTTTTGCATGTGGTATTGCAAAACCAAATTCCATTCCAGTGGATCCTTCTTTTTCCCTCGCTCAAAAACCTTCTTCAAGTTTTTTTATATTTGTAACTACTCCTATTTTTTTGGCTAAGATACTTAACTCGTGAAATAGTTGTTTCTTAGTTTCAGAATTTGAAGAAATAATTATATTTTGATTTTTATTTTCATTTTGTCTCTTTTCACAGCTTCTTAACTGCATACAAATTATAGAAAATGTGGGTCATAAAAAAAATTTATTTTTTATTAAAAAATATAAAAACAATAATCTAAAAATTAACCTACAAAAGTTAGTTATGATGATTATGATTTAGTTAAAATGCTTTATGTCAAAAGTTACTAATTCTTATTTTCTGAGATAATTAAGAGTATCACAAACTTTATTACACAAAGACAATATTTGATTATTTTGAGCTAAAAAAATCGAAAAACTAAATGTTTTTATGAATAGAAAAAAACACTCATGCCTAATTAAAAAAGTGCAAAAGTGTCTTTCTTCAATTATTTTTTACTCTTCCTAAAGGTAAATTTTTAGGTTGATTATTATTTATTTTTTTATACATTTCTATTAGTTCAACAGCAAGTTCCAACATCATTTGACTTGTCATTATTTGGTCTTCAGCATGAACTAAAAGTACTGATAACTTAATTTCATTATCTTTGCTTAAAAGTTGAAGATGTAAATCTGAAGCTTTTATTGAACTAATATTACCTTTTGCCAAAATTTTATTAGCTTCTTCATAGTGCTTGTGTCTAGCTTCTCTTATTGCTTCAAAAGCACATGATTTAGCTTCACCAGCAAAAGCTATCATTTTCATAATTATTTGTTCTAATTCTGACATCAATATTTTCTCCTATTTTGTAAACTTATGTTAATGCTAAAATGCCTTTTCAACATCCTTATTTTAACTACTTTTTTTAAGCAGAAATTCACTTTTAATTTAAGTAGTATTATTTTTTCTGCAAATTATCCTTTAATTTTCTTTTTTAGTTTAGGTAATAATTGCTTCAAGTTGGCATTTTCCTTGTTGTTTTCATTTCCTTTGTTCTTAGAAATTAAATTTTATTCAAAATGTTATCTAGCAATACAAATGGAATGTACAACAAAATAGCTACTGCAAGACAAAATCAAGCCAGAATCATTGCCTTTCAATCAAATCCAGTTGCCAAAAGAGCACCAAAACCTGGTGGAATAGTCCAAGGCACCATTAAGTATGATTTATTGACTCAACCAAATGTATCAACAACAAGAAATGCCAAAATTGTATTAAGTGGCATTATAATCATAGAAGGAATCGCGTAAATAGGATTTAACATTATTGGATATCCAAATGTCATAGGCTCGTTGACGTTAAAAAGAGAAGGCACAATGGCAAGTTTGGAAACTTCTTTTCGAGCCTTAATTTTGGAAAAAATAAATGTTCCAACAATTAATCCACCTGTCATTCCTCATCCTGTTAACTGTGTATAATTTTCCAAAAAAGTTATGGAAACCGTTGATAATTGGTCCTCAACTGCTATGTAACTAGAATTACTAACTAGTTCTGCTTTTTAACAACAAGAAGTGTTAAAATTGGTGAAAAAACCCCATTCATAATAGAAGAACCATTTAGTCCAAATCACCAGAAAAAAGCGACAAAAAACGAGTAGAAAACTGCTATTCCTAATCCGCCCCTGAAGAAGAAGTGAAAGCTTGAAATGGAGCACCAATGGTTCTATAAAAAAGTCCTGCAAAACCATATGACCCATGTTCTAACAACGTTTTACTAGAGATTATTCCAGTTCCTGCATCCTTTACTTGTTTTGTAATGTCTATTTCTCCTACTAAACCAATTAGGAGGGCTATTGAATCTATTACGCCTACACCTAGTAGTGTTAACAAGATTGGAATTATATAAGAAAATCCTAGTGATATAGCTGGCGGAACTTCTTTAGGCATTTTAATTTTCAACTTATCATTAGAACTAACTCAGTCCAATAATCATGTTGTAAAAAATGAAGTAATAATTGCAACTAGAAGACCTCCTGAACCAATAAATAATGATCTGTGCGATCCTTGAAAACCATGAGAAACCAATGCAAAGCTGCAACAGATGTCAAACCAGCCACACTGCATCTGTTCTTGATTTATTTGCCTTGGTATGAATATAAGCTATTTCAAAGGCAATAAAAATTGAAAATATGCCAATTGTGGCATCGGTAATTGCTCCAAAAATATTTGATCCCACTTTTGATGCGTGCGATCAAGCACCAATGAATTTTCATGATGTATCTGCTAAATTTGCCGATTTTGTTTCAGTAATTCCGCCTGCTGCCTTAGCTATTCATCCCAAAATAGAAGTTTTTTCACCTCCAGAACCACCAAAGAGAAAAATTGCCCCTATTAAAGAAATAGCTCCAGCAATAATTAATGGCGTTATGATTCCAAAAGAGTCTCTAATTGTCACTAAATGTTTTTGAGTGGACAACTTGGCAAAAATTGGCATCAATTTTTTATCAACAAATTTAGTAAATTTCCCGTTTTGTTTTTTACTCTTCATATTTATCCTTTCTGTGTACAAAAAATACACAAATTAATTATCTTTTTTTAGTATTTTCTAAATTACTACAAAACTTTTTGTAGTTTTTCCATATATGCATCCCAGTAACTTTGTGTAGTTTTACTAATTTCAACTTCGTTCTTTTGCAAATTAGGTTTTGATATGTATAATTGCGGCTCTTTCATTTTGTGGGTAAATATTGAAAATTGAAACAAACAATTAGTTGCAATGCCTCAATCTCCACTTTTATTAACTGCTATAGGGATATAGATCCTACTTTTTGCTTTCTTTGTTTTAAATCATTAGTGAAATCATCTAAAGTTTTTCTAGTTGCTTCTGATGGAGACATACCATTTTTTATATTATCAACTACCCTAAACGAAAGAATACCCCTCGCAATATCTTCACCTAAACCTGTTGCTGCTGCTGCGCCATATTTATTATCTGCATAAAAACCTGAACCCGCTAGTGGTGAATCACCAACTCGGCCTGGTTTTTCATAAATAATCCCGAAGTGGATGTTCCTACTGCAACATCTAGTTTACAATCTGTACCTACAAAACAAACTGTGTCATGACCATCATATGGCTTTAAATGGGGGTTGTCATGAAGTTTTTTTAACTTGGCTTTTCACATTTTTAAAGCTCTTTTGTTTCCATTTTCTGAACTTTTTTTTGTTCTTTTTTGCTCATTGTAAAGCTCCATCACCCGAAAGCATTCTATTATACTTATTTTGAGAAAGTATAACTGCTGACTTAAAAGGATGAGCTATCTTTTGAACCCCCATTAATGCTCCAATATCCATTGTGGCACCATTCATATACCCAGCATCAGTTTCAACAAAACCCTCTAAATTCGGCAACCCACCCTTGCCAACAGATTTAAATAGTGGAAAATCTTCTATATAAGAAATTGCTTGAGTAATAAAATCAGTGACATTTGCACTTGGATTTTGTGAAGCTATTTTCATTCCAGCATAGCTCATTCTTCAAGTTCCCACGTAAGTAAATTTATTCATATATCTCCATTTTATTTCAAATAATTTTCTATAAAAAGATTAAAAATTAATTCAAACTATATTTGCGCATTAGATGTGTCACTTTCACCAAGTCTTGTTTGTGTTTTTGCATTTTGCTTAATTGTATTGTTTTATTAATTACATCTATCGAATCTTTTACTGCATGTGAAACGCTAGTTCTATATACTTTTTTATTATTAAATCTATCTGCTCAACACTAATATCGCTAGCTATAACAACATAATCTGCTTCGGCAATTTCCTTTTCTGATAAAGGCGTTTCAGAACCAGTAGCTCCTTGAGTTTCTATTCTTACTGAATAACCTAATTTTTCTCCTGCCTTAATCAAATTTTCTGCAGAAATAAATGTGTGAGCAACTCCTGCAGCACATGATGTAATTCCAACAATTTTCAAACTCTTTTTCTCTTCCTTCACATTTTGCCTTTCTTTTTCGCCATCAAAATCACAATTATGAAAGACATCCACAATATTTTTCTTTGTCTTAGAAGATAAATAGAATGTCTAAAATTTTCCTTGGTCAAAAGAAGAGCAACCTTAGAGAATTTTAATATGATCTTTTTTAACGTTCTTTTTAGGTATAAGTAGAGCAATAATATTCTGACTTTAGAACCATCAAATGTTTCATAATTCTTTATAGGTTTTTTGGTTTTGAGAACTAAAATTGTGGGTTTAGTAATTTCATCAATTTTTGCATGTGGTATTGCAAAACCAAATTCCATTCCAGTGGACCCTTCTTTTTCCCTCGCTCAAAAACCTTCTTCAAGTTTTTTTATATTTGTAACTACTCCTATTTTTTTGGCTAAGATACTTAACTCGTGAAATAGTTGTTTCTTAGTTTCAGAATTTGAAGAAATAATTATATTTTGATTTTTTATTTTCATTTTGTCTCTTTTCACAGCTTCTTAACTGCATACAAATTATAGAAAATGTGGGTCATAAAAAAAATTTTATTTTTTATTAAAAAATATAAAAAAATATTAAAAATAACTTCCGAAACTAATTTAATGATTTTGCTTAAGTTTAAATGAATGAAAATCAAGTTACTAATTCTTATTTTCTGAATACTTAAGAGTTCACAACTGCAGTACACAAAGATAGTTTTTGACTATATTAGTTAAAAAAATAATGAACTAAGTGCTTTTACGAATAGAAAAAACACTGATGCCTAATTAAAAGTGCAAAAGTGTCTTTCTTAAATTATTCTTACTCTTCTAAAGATAAATGTTTAGGTTGATTATTATTTATTTTTTTATATACATTTCTATTACTCAACAGCAAGTTTAACATCATTTGACTTGTCATTATTTGGTCTTCAGCATGAACTAAAAGTACTGATAACTTAATTTCATTATCTTTGCTTAAAAGTTGAAGATGTAAATCTGAAGCTTTTATTGAACTAATATTACCTTTTGCCAAAATTTTATTAGCTTCTTCATAATGCTCATGTCTAGCTTCTCTTATTGCTTCAAAAGCACATGATTTAGCTTCACCAGCAAAAGCTATCATTTTCATAATTATTTGTTCTAATTCTGACATCAATATTTTCTCCTATTTTGTAAACTTATGTTAATGCTAAAATGCCTTTTCAACATCCTTATTTTAACTACTTTTTTTAAGCAGAAATTCACTTTTAATTTAAGTAGTATTATTTTTCTGCAGATTATCCTTTAATTTTTCTTTTTTAGTTTAGGTAATAATTGCTTCAAGTTGGCATTTTCCTTGTTGTTTTCATTTCCTTTGTTCTTAGAAATTAAATTTTTATTCAAAATGTTATCTAACAATACAAATGGAATGTACAACAAAATAGCTACTGCAAGACAAAATCAAGCCAGAATCATTGCCTTTCAATCAAATCCAGTTGCCAAAAGAGCACCAAAACCTGGTGGAATAGTCCAAGGCACCATTAAGTATGATTTATTGACTCAACCAAATGTATCAACAACAAGAAATGCCAAAATTGTATTAAGTGGCATTATAATCATAGAAGGAATCGCGTAAATAGGATTTAACATTATTGGATATCCAAATGTCATAGGCTCGTTGACGTTAAAAAGAGAAGGCACAATGGCAAGTTTGGAAACTTCTTTTCGAGCCTTAATTTTGGAAAAAATAAATGTTCCAACAATTAATCCGCCTGTCATTCCTCATCCTGTTAACTGTGTATAATTTTCCAAAAAAGTTATGGAAACCGTTGATAATTGGTCCTCAACTGCTATGTAACTAGAATTACTAACTAGTTCTGCGTTTTTAACAACAAGAAGTGTTAAAATTGGTGAAAAAACCCCATTCATAATAGAAGAACCATTTAGTCCAAATCACCAGAAAAAAGCGACAAAAAACGAGTAGAAAACTGCTATTCCTAATCCGCCTCCTGAAGAAGAAGTGAAAGCTTGAAATGGAGCACCAATGGTTCTATAAAAAAGTCCTGCAAAACCATATGACCCATGTTCTAACAACGTTTTACTAGAGATTATTCCAGTTCCTGCATCCTTTACTTGTTTTGTAATGTCTATTTCTCCTACTAAACCAATTAGGAGGGCTATTGAATCTTACGCCTACACCTAGCAGTGTTAACAAGATTGGAATTATATAAGAAAATCCTAGTGATATAGCTGGCGGAACTTCTTTAGGCATTTTAATTTTCAACTTATCATTAGAACTAACTCAGTCCAATAATCATGTTGTAAAAAATGAAGTAATAATTGCAACTAGAAGACCTCCTGAACCAATGAATAATGATCTGTGCGATCCTTGAAAACCATGAGAAACCAATGCAAAAGGCTGCAACAGATGTCAAACCAGCCACTACTGCATCTGTTCTTGATTTATTTGCCTTGGTATGAATATAAGCTATTTCAAAGGCAATAAAAATTGAAAATATGCCAATTGTGGCATCGGTAATTGCTCCAAAAATATTTGATCCCACTTTTGATGCGTGCGATCAAGCGCCAATGAATTTTCATGATGTATCTGCTAAATTTGCCGATTTTGTTTCAGTAATTCCGCCTGCTGCCTTAGCTATTCATCCCAAAATAGAAGTTTTTTCACCTCCAGAACCACCAAAGAGAAAAATTGCCCCTATTAAAGAAATAGCTCCAGCAATAATTAATGGCGTTATAATTCCAAAAGAGTCTCTAATTGTCACTAAATGTTTTTGAGTGGATAACTTGGCAAAAATTGGCATCAATTTTTTATCAACAAATTTAGTAAATTTCCCGTTTTGTTTTTTACTCTTCATATTTATCCTTTCTGTGTACAAAAATACACAAATTAATTATTTTTTTTAGTATTTTCTAAATTACTACAAAACTTTTTGTAGTTTTCCATATATGCATCCCAGTAAACTTTGTGTAGTTTTACTAATTTCAACTTCGTTCTTTTGCAAATTAGGTTTTGATATGTATAATTGCGGCTCTTTCATTTTGTGGGTAAATATTGAAAATTGAAACAAACAATTAGTTGCAATGCCTCAATCTCCACTTTTATTAACTGCTATCAGGATATAGATCCTACTTTTTGCTTTCTTTGTTTTAAATCATTAGTGAAATCATCTAAAGTTTTTCTAGTTGCTTCTGATGGAGACATACCATTTTTTATATTATCAACTACCCTAAACGAAAGAATACCCCTCGCAATATCTTCACCTAAACCTGTTGCTGCTGCTGCGCCATATTTATTATCTGCATAAAAACCTGAACCCGCTAGTGGTGAATCACCAACTCGACCTGGTTCTTTCATAAATAATCCCGAAGTGGATGTTCCTACTGCAACATCTAGTTTACAATCTGTACCTACAAAACAAACTGTGTCATGACCATCATATGGCTTTAAATGGGGGTTGTCATGAAGTTTTTTTAACTTGGCTTTTCACATTTTTAAAGCTCTTTTAGTTTCCATTTTCTGAACTTTTATTTTGTTCTTTTTTGCTCATTGTAAAGCTCCATCACCCGAAAGCATTCTATTATACTTATTTTGAGAAAGTATAACTGCTGACTTAAAAGGATGAGCTATCTTTTGAACCCCCATTAATGCTCCAATATCCATTGTGGCACCATTCATATACCCAGCATCAGTTTCAACAAAACCCTCTAAATTCGGCAACCCACCCTTGCCAACAGATTTAAATAGTGGAAAATCTTCTATATAAGAAATTGCTTGAGTAATAAAATCAGTGACATTTGCACTTGGATTTTGTGAAGCTATTTTCATTCCAGCATAGCTCATTCTTCAAGTTCCCACGTAAGTAAATTTATTCATATATCTCCATTTTATTTCAAATAATTTTCTATAAAAAGATTAAAAATTAATTCAAACTATCCAAAAAAAGAATTTATTAATAAGCACTAATTTGTAAAGTAACATTTTCTAGACTTTATATTCTCTAACGACATTTTTTTCTTTATCTAGAAGACAAATACTATTTTCCTTTATGTTATTTGCTTGAATCTTGGCAAGCGTCACTGCTCTTTCTAAATCACCATTAGGTGCAGCAGCAACAGTTCTACCATCTACTTTAATTTTAAATCCTCCCCATTCAGGAAATATGGTTACTCTACTCATTTTGTATAGTTCCTTTTTTATTCTTTTTTTTCTTTTTCTAAAGTTATATCCAAAGGTTAGTCTACCTACTTGTCCTCAAATTTGAAAGGGAGGCTCATTCAAATTGACGCTTTCAAAATAATAAATTTTCTTTTTATTTTTAGACAACTCAAGAGATGTTCTATAAATACCCTCATCTGCCAACCTAGATATTTTTAGTCTTCCATTTTGATCATCAAATAAATCAATTTTATATTTCACGATTTTTGTTTCTCTATTTTTGTTAAAAACTTGTAGTTAAATTCACTTAAATACATTCACTTGTTATTTTTTTGTTAAAAAGCACTTGTGAAATTTGAATGATGTCATCAAAAGAAAATTCTTTTCTTTTTTTTGCTCTAAAAGTTTTTTTGAAAACAATATTTTTTTTTATGGAATCAATTATGCTTTCTTGTGGCATTATTTTATTTGCCTCCAAATTTTTTCTAAGACTCTTTCACCATTCATAAGTCCATAATCTTGAGTGTCTATAACAGAAACAGGAATTCTATTTTTTACTCTTTCCTTAAATTTATCTAATTCGTATCTCACCTGTGGTCCTAACAAAATGGCATTTGCACTATTTAAAATTTCTTCAGTTATTCTATTTGTAGGTAATGCTTCTATCTCAACATTGTAACCCTTCTGGGATGCTGATGCTTTCATCCTTTGCACCATCATAGAGGTTGATAATCCCGCTGCACATGCTAGTAAAATTTTCTTCATATTACAAAAAGCGGTGATAAAACAATTAGCAAAAGACCTATAGGCATTAAGAGTCATGATAATTTAAAAAATAAATTAAATCCATAATTTGGCCTTCAATTTGTATGAACAATTGCAAAAGAACGACAAAATCAAATAAATAAAGGCACAAACAAAAAAATTATTCCGATGGCTAATTGTACAATCAACGCTTGCCTCCTCCATTAAATTATATATAATATATCCATTGTTCAAAGAAAAAGGACAACTGCATGTTAACGGTAAGTTAAAAGGAAACACTTTTAATAAATTATCTAGAAGAAATTAAGGTATTGTAAATAATTTTGTGTAAACATCCTTAATGACTATCTCAAAAATATGAAATAATTATAGAAAGGATGTTTTATTATGAAAAAAGAAAAAGATTTTGGTGATGAGTTATATGATTTAATGAAAAAGCACAATATTCCCATGAAAAATGCAGAGGAAATGATGAGTGATGTCATAAAATCTATAGCTAAACCAATTGAATCAGCCTTAAAAGCTGAATTAGATATGCACTTAGGTTACAAAAAAAATCATCTGAGTGATAATAAAAATTATAGAAATGGTTACTCTAATAAAACTGTTAAATCATCTCTTGGAGATTCTAGAATAAGTATTCCCAGAGATAGGGATGGTAGTTTTGAACCACAACTAATTAAAAAGAATCAAACTTCAATTAACCAAATTGAAAGTAAAGTGATTTTTATGCACTCTAAGGAATTTAGAACAAAAGACATTTCAGATACTATTTATGAAATATATGGTTTTACATTAGACGCCACAACAATTAGTAAAATAACAGATATAACAATACCTGACATTGAGGAATTTAAAACAAAAAAAATAGAGAAAACATATGCAACTCTTTTAATTGATGGTATGAGATTAAGACTAGAGAAGATGGTTATTCAAAAGAGGTTTCAGTATACATTGCAATGGGCATTACAATGAACGGAATGAAACAAGTTTTAGGTTTTGACATTGGAGAATCTGAAACTTCAAAATACTGTTTAATAGTATTAAATGATTTTAAGGATAGGGGAATTGAAAGAATTTTAATTATGGCTTCTGATAATTTACCAGCAATTTCTGAGGCTATAAAAGCTGTATTTCCAAAAAGCGATATTCAAAAATGTGTTGTTCACCAAATTAGAAACTGCACCAAGCACGTGAATTATAAAGATATTAAAGATTTTTGCAATGATATGAAAAAAATATATAAATCTTCAAATCTTGATCAAGCACTTCAAGGGTTGGATTATTTTGAGAGTAAATGAAATAATAAATATTCTTATGCCACAAAATCATGGAGAAAAAACATTGAGGAATTATCAACATATTTTAAATATCTTGTTTGAAATGAGATCATTAATTTATACAAAAAACCTCATTAAAATTTAAATAGAAATATTAGAAAATATATCAAAAATAAATCTAGTTTTTCAAATGAAAAATCTTTGAATAAATCACTCTATTTATCAATTGCTCAAACTATTACAAAATGAAGTAGGCCAATTCACAATTGAGGCATAATTTTAAACCAGTTATCCATTATATTTGATATAGAAATGTAATTTAATTTAGAAATATAACAAAAGAAAAAAGAGTATTGTATAAACTTTAAAAGTTATTTTTGTTGTACTCTTTTTTATATGTAATAAATTTGTCATTTTGATAAATCAAATTAATCAAGAGAATTTGAGTTTACACAAAATAAATTACACTTCCGAAATTAAGTTTGCTTTGACATTGTAATTCTTCAATTTCTTACATAAGTGGTTTTTTTGACTTTCTAATTCTAGTGTTTGCTTACTGATTTCATCAAGTTTTTTTTTTTTGACTCTATATTCTCTTCTAAGTAATTTGACTGATTGCTATAATTATAGTTTCAATTGTTCTTCTGTAGTCATTTATTTTACATTTTTCTCTTGGAATAAACTTCCAATAATGTTCATTTAATGGCAAACTCATACCATTCATTATGTGATTTTGGGTCAGGTTTTTTGTCATCATCCGCCACCCACAAATCTTTATCCACCTTTTTATCCTTAACAAATGTATCTGGAACTTTACGTTTTTCCTGTTTCATTCATTTTTTAAAGTGTTCCAATTCATCACTTGGTGGGATATGATTTTACTTTTTTAAATTGATCCCATCATTCATTTTGTGAATCTACCACATCTACATATTTGGATTTTCTACAATTGCTGCTACACCACTATTTAGAGATAAAAAATATTTAATTTTTTTTTCATAGTCATCACTAATTTTTTTTGCTAAATTAGGAATACCATCAACCACCTTGAATATTTTCTTAATTCTTCTTTTAAATAACTTATAGTTTTTTCATCTTTAACTACTTTTGTAATTATTTTTGGATTAGCTTCAAGTTTTCAATTTTTTTATCTTTTGATTTAGCAACCATAACAGGAGTAACTATAAATCCTGCCAATAGTGCTACAGCACCAACAGTTAGTACTGCAGCTTTAATTTTTGTTTTTATCTTTTCTTCCATTTTATTTTCTTTCCAAAATGATTAGCTCATCTTCAACAATAAACTATCATCTTTAAATTGTTTTGGAACTTAGAAAGTAAACTTATAATTAGTCCTTTGTAAGTTCCTAGTTGAGTATAATAACCCACTCTGCCCTTTCCTATTTTTTCAACAACCAATAAGAATATCATATTTGTTTCTATATATTATATCATAAAAATGATATCAATGGATCCAATTAGATTTAAAAAGGGATTCATGACCATTTGTCCTGCCTGTATTCAAATATACTTTTTTTGGCTTATTAACAAGTCAAACATTTGCCTTATTGTGATAGGTTTTCAATCACAAATGAAATACATATTATTATCACAAACATCTTTAATGCTATTATACTTACCTAAAATGTAATTCTCTAAAATGCTGTGAATTTGGACACCTCTTCTAATAGCTTTAGTTAAGTGTTCTTTGTAAATAAACTTAAGATTTTGGTTATGACACCTTGAAGTATCCTAACATTATTAAAATTGTGTATATATTACTTTCTTTATCTAAGTATAGTTCTTGAATAAACTCTCTTATATGCTTTTTTTAAAGCAAGTGCTCTTTCATAAAAGCTAGCAAAGTTATTTTAGTAACCTATCTATATTAGATTTGTAATCATTTGATGCTTTGTAGTTATTATTATCATCTTGAGCTTCTTGTTTTTTTTGTTCACTCACTAAATGCTATAAACCTCTCTTTTGGGCAAGTGAATTTTATCTTGAGTTATAAAAGCACTACAATCTTTAAAATATGCTCAATCCTCTAAATTGTTGTCAGGTTTTAATGGTGGTGATTGAATTTGAACTACTTGTTACTATGTTTCTATTTTCCCACTATCACCTTTTAAACTGATCAACTTAATTAGTTTAGTTACATCTAATTTAATTTGATTAAGAGTTGCTTGTTATTCATATGCTCTTGCCATATGATCTATTTCCAAAATTGTATTTAAGTTATCTTCCGCTAAAATTTTTGTTCATTTTTGTGGTAGACCAATGTAAGAGATATCATTAATTTGCATACTTACCTCAGTAGTTTGAAAATTTAGATGGTAACCTTGTTGAAATATTGACTTTTGAATTGCATCTACCAAGACTTGCTTTTCTCTTATTGGATCTATTGACATTTTTGTATTTGTATAGAAAGTCAATAATATTTTTCCTTTATGTTATTGTTTTAATTTTTGCAAGTTTTACTGCTCTTTCTATATCACAATTAGGTGCAGCAGCAACAATTCTACCTTCTACTTTAATTTAAATCCACCCATTTAGGAAATATGGTTACTCTACTCACTTTTGTACATTTGCTTTTTTATTCTTTTTTTTCTAAAGTTATACCCAAAGGTTAATCTACCTACTTGTTCTTAAATTAGAAAAGGAGGCTCATTCAAATTCACACTTTCAAAATAATAAATTTCTCCTTGTTTTTAGACAACTCAAGAGATGTTCTTTAGATACCTTCATTTGCTAACCTAGATATTTTTAGTATTTTACTTTCATTATCAAATAAATCAATTTTATATTTTATGATTTTTGTTTCTCCATTTTTGGTTAGCAACTTATAGTTAAATTCACTTAAATACATTTCACTTGTTATCTTTTTGTTAAAAAGCATTTGTGAAATCTGAAGGATGTTATCAAAAGAAAATTTTTGTCTTTTTTTTACTCTAAAAGTTTTTTGAAGACAATATTTTTTTATGGAATCAATTATACTTTCTTGTGATATTATTTTTTTTGTCTCCAAATTTTTTCTAAGACCTTTTTTCACCATTCATAAGACCATAATTCTGAGTGCCTATAACAGAAATAGGAATTTTATTTTTTACTCTTTGCTTAAATTTATCTAATTTATATCTAACCTGGGTTCCTAATAAACGGCATTTGCACTATTTAAAATTTCTTCAGTTATTCTGTTAGTAGGTAATGTTTTTATCTCAACACTAAACCCTTCTGGGATACTTACTTTCTCCTTCCTTGCACCATCATATGTGTTAACAAACCTGCTGCACATCCTAATAAAATCTTCTTCATATTAAAAAGTGGTGATAAAGCAATTAATAGAAGACCCACATGCACTAATATTTATGATAGTTTAAAAAATAATTTAAATCTAAAATTAGGTCTTCAATTTGTATGAAAAATTGCAAAAGAATGACAAAATCAAATTACTAAAGGCACAAAAAAAATTATTCCTATGAGTAATTATACAATCAACACTCCCCTCCTCTGTGATATTATATAGAGCAATTATTTTATAAAAAAAGGTAATTTCCTAATTAAAATTAATCATCCTATTAATAATTTGGAAGATTGAAAATTAAATATTAATGTCCATCAAAGTTATTTATCAAGAACTGCAATATATTTTTGAATGCTTTTTAGATCTAATTCTAGTTGATAATTCTTGTCTTTTCGAGCTGCTTTACCAATATGGAAATTATTAAATTGAAGTGATTTCATCACTCTAATGACTTCAAGATTCACTCCTCCACCTAGTAAGATATTTTTCTTATATTGGCTTGGAATATTTTTAAAAAAAGTCATGTTATCTAATGGGTTGCCTAGACCACCAGAAGTTAAAACAAACTTTACTAAAGGGTATTTCAAAAGTTTTTCCAGATGAAAATGCTTCTTTTCAACCAAGTCAAAAAGCTTTATGAAAAGTTAACGTTTTACCCTTTAAATGCTTCATTACTTCTTCTAGTGCTTTGTAATTAATTGCCTTTTGCTTATTTATAGCTCCAAAAACATAGCCATCAATATTTAAATTATTGGTTTTTTCCATAAAAGAAATAATTTTTTGTAATTGATTATCTTTAATTTGAAAATTATCATAATGGTTTCTTAACATCACTCTAATTTTCTTACTAGTTTTTCTTGATATCTGAACTACATCATCAACCAAAGGTGATAATCCGTCATTTTTTAAATCAACACAAAATTCAATTTGGTGCACATCTGTTTGATTTACTATCTCTAAATCATTCAATTTATTAACAATAACTTCTAATTTCTTTTTAATCACCCTATAATTTTAATATTTTAATCTTAAATTTCAAATTAAAAATTTTTATTTGAAGATTAGTGTTTAAAGTAAATGATTGATAATTTTAAAATATAAAACTTGTAATGTAAAAATGGAGTCTTTAAATTGTTTATCTAAAATACTATGATAAATTTATCTCGGAGAGCAAAATAGAAGCATTTATTTTGAGTAAGCAATTCACTAAAAATGAAGAACAAATTGCTAATTTTATAATGAGTAATTATTCTGTTAGCTTAGCTTTTGCATCTGTTAAGTAATTTGCAAATAGATGCTTTTTTTAATTTTAGCAATAATAAGATTTTTTCAAAACACTGGTTTTCAGAGATGCAAAGGATTTTTATTAATCATTTTAAGAAAGTTAAATCTGGGCAAAACTATATGCTATTTAGCGGCGTATAAAGGATCATTAAATCTATCATTTTAAAATTTAGTCAAAAATTGATAATCAAACTAAACAAATCTGAAGTCACAAAAAATCTACAATTTTTGTGAGAAAGTTAACATTTCTATCTCACTATTAAGGAATAAAAAATATTTTTTCAACATAATTTCTATCCGTGAAGTTATATGTTGTTTGCAATAATCTCTGCTAATTATTCTCTAATGCTTATGGACAATATAAAAAAATAATTGAATAGTGAATCGAAAATTGCTTCTAATAATCACTAGTAGAATTGTCCATCACATATTAATCAATTATTGAAAAAGTATATATGCAAAATAAGGTAGATAGTGAAAAATTAATAGAGTAAATTGGGTAATTGTTTAAAAAAATACCTAGTTTTCAAATATCCAAAATGACTTTTCTAAATTAAAGAAATGTCAAAAATAATTTTTTAAAATTTAGAATCACTTTTGCAATAAGAAAAAAATTCTTCAATGCTATGATAACTACTGAAACACTTTTTTAGAAAATATTCTAATATCTAAAACATATTGATCCTTATTACAAAAAAGAAAAAGTAAAATTAAGTAACTGATTTCAATATTTACAAATAAAAAAATACAGTATTCATCCTATCCTACTTTTTTCATATATATAGTTTTTTGTTGAATAACTTTCATATGAAGTGGCTGATGATATTTTAGTTTTAAACCTGAATATTTCTTATGTTATTACTTGGTTAGAATATCCAACTCTTTTAATATTTGCTTCAATGCTAATTTAGCAAACTTTATCATCAAACACCATGGCAAATCAGATAATTTATAAAAATATTTCTTTAATTTTTAATTAAAATCTTAAATAAATATTTTATATTATTCTATTTTATTTTAAAGGCAGCAATATTTTCTAATATTTTTTTATTCGTATCGTAATTAAGATTGAATACTTCCCGATATAAATGATCTATTACTATTTGGGATGTTATAAATGAAGTAGAGGGTATTTGTGTATCAAGAAAATCTTGACCCAAAAAAGTTTTGGCAGATAAATATTCATTAGATAAATTTTTTATATTGTTGTTTGGAAAAGCTGTAATAGAAAATATGGTTTTATTATTGTTTTTATGATTGTATATTTTTTCTGCAGCATTTTTAATATTAATATTTTTTCCAGAATGAGAAATAAAAATATATGCAGTTTTATCTTTGGGCAAAATTATTGATAAGTCAGATGCAACATTTAAAACTCTAGCATCTATATTTATTCTTGTTAATTTTCTTTCTAGTATTATTCCTTGTATGTAAGTAAATGACTCTCCTAAAATATAAATTCTTTCTGCAGCAACTATTTTCTTAGCAATCGCTTTAATTTTACTCATGTTCAAATTTTTATAAGTGGATGAAATTGAAGAAATAACTTTTTGAAATTCATAATCACTTTTGGAATAAGAGAAAAAAATTTCTTTAATATCTTGATAACCATTGTAACCCTTTTTTTTGCAAAATCTTGTAATTGCCGAAATAGAAACACCAATTCTATTTGCTAATTCTTTAATTTTCATGCTAGTAATATTTTTGACATTGTCTTTAATAAAATTTTCTATTTTAAGATAGTTTTTCATACATAAATTATATAAAAATATTTTCAATAATTGAATAAAAAAATTAAAAATAATATTAAAAAAATATAATTTTATTATGAAAAAAGAATATAACTTAAGACCAAAAATAAAAGTAGAAAATATTGGCAAAATTCTAAATATGAAAAAATTGTTAGTGAAATTAATTCATTAAAGTATAAAAACATCCTTATAGAAACTTATCCAGGAGTTAGATTAAAAGAAGTCAGAAAACAAATACTCAGCAAACTTAATAAAAAAATTAAGATTTTTTGATCTGAAAATTATGCACTTCAAGGAAAAAATTTTAGAAAGGCAATACTACCAGAGTTAACTGAAGACAGAGTTTTTGGTAAATGAACTAGATATGAATATAAGAAATTTTTTACACAAAAATCGCTAGTAAAAACAAATATAAACTTTGTTATGGAACTGGAGCAACATACTTAATCAAAAATGCCGATTAGTTATTTATATTGATCTCACAAGATGAGAAATTCAAAGACGCTACCAAGAAAACGAAAAAGTTTTCTTTGGTGGAACTATAGAAAATGAAAAAACAAAAAATTTTAAGAGAGGCTATTTTATTGAATGAAGAATGGCAGATAAAATTAAGAAAAAAATAATGCCAACAATAGACTATTATGTTGATTCCACAACAAACAAATGAAATGTAATAAGTAAAAAACAATTTTTTGAGGGTTTGGAACAAGCTTCTAAACAACCATTTAGGTTAGTTCCCTATTTTGATTTTGGGGTTTGAGGCGGCAACTGAATGGAAAACAAATTCAAACTAGGTAAAAATAAATATTCCCGCTGAGCTTGAGGCTTTGATGGTGTACCAGAAGAAAATTCAATAATCCTAGAATTTGAAAAAGAAGAAATAGAAATGCCAGCTAATAATATGGTTTACTTTAAAACTTTGAATTTACTAGGTGAAAGAGTACAAAATCGCTTTGGTGAAGATTTTCCCATAAGATTTGATTTTCTTGACACTATTAAAGGTCAAAATTTATCTTTGCAAGTTCATCCAACATTCCAATACATTAGAGACAACTTTTGGGCACCATATACTCAGGAAGAGTCTTATTACATATTGGATGTTGACAATGATGCCAGTCCAACAGTGTATTTAGGACTAAAAACAAACATTAAAAAAGAAAAATTTATTGCATCTCTTGAAGAAGCTCAAAAGACTAATAAACTAAATGTTGAAAAATATGTTAATAAATTTCAAGTTAAAAGACATGATCATTTTTTACACCCTGCAGGTGTTGTACACTCTTCAGGAGCTGGATGTATGGTTTTGGAAATATCATCCACACCATATATATTTACCTTTAAACTTTGGGATTGAGGTAGATTAGGTTTAAATGGTAAGCCAAGGCCCATAAACATTCAGCATGGCAAAAATGTAATTGATTACTCATTTAATACAGAAAAAACTAAATCAGAACTCATTAATAATTTTCGTGTTCTTGAAAATAATAAAATTTTAAAATTGAACACACCGGATTGCATCCAAGACAATTTATAGAAACAAGAAGAATAACATTAGAAGCACAAAAAGAAATAATTTTAAATAATCACAATTCTGTTAACATGCTAAATCTTGTTGAGGGTGAACAAATTATTGTTAAGAGTTTCAATTCTTCTTTTAACTCTCTAGTTATAAATTATGCTGAGACTTTTATTATCCCAGCAACTTGCAAAAAATACATAATTAAAAATTTGAGTGAAAAAAAGAAGCAAGTAAAAATTATTCAAGCTTATGTAAAAACAAATGCCTAAATCATTTAGGTGAAAGGGGGTTGAACCTAAAAAATTTGTAATAAATAAAATAAAGGAGATTAAATGAAAATAATACTAAAAGAAATTCAAGCAGAAAACAAAGAGGATGCTTTGAATAAAATTGCAGATATTGCTTTTGCAAATAAAATAACTACTAATTCAAAAAAATTATTTAAGGCTTTTTTTCATAGAGAACAAAAAGTTTCAACAGGATTTGAAAAAGGTGTTGCTATTCCTCACGCTAGAATTGATCAAATAAAGGAAAATGCAATAATCATTACAAGATTAAAAAATGCTATTGATTGAAAATCTCTAGATAAAGAAAAAACAAATTTGGCAATTGCAATTTGTGTTAAAAATGATGATAAAGTTTCAAATAATCACATGAACATATTATCTAATGTAGCTTCATTACTAGTTTATGAAGAAAACATTAACATTTTTAAAAATGGCACCTTAACAGAAATCCAAGAATTGATTGATAAACATTCTAGAGGCAGTGATTGGACTCAAACCAAACATAAATATGATTTTGTTGCTGTTACATCATGTATAACAGGTGTTGCACACACAAATATGGCAGCTGAATCTATAAATTAAATTTGCAAAGGAAAATAATTTAAAAGTTAAGGTTGAGAGGCAAGGAGCTCAAGGCGCATTAACTCCAATAACTAATGCAGATTTAGAAAACACTGACTATGTTTTACTAGCTATTGACAAACCGATCGATGGAATGGATAGATTTGTCAACAAAAGAATCTTAAAAACACAAACAATTGAAACTATGAAGAATATGAAAAAAGTATTTGCTGAATTACAAAATGCACCTTTACAAAAAGACGACAGAAAAGATGCGAGAGTCAAAAACTTATCGGCAAACATCGCAAACAAAAATAACCAATCAAAATTATGCAAGCAATTATGAATGGACTTTCATATATGATTCCCATTATTATTGTTGGAGGTTTATTTTTAGCTTTTGGACTAGGTATCGGAAGAACTGTGACTGGACAAGATGTTACTCAGAATAGCGGCACTATTTGACATAGTATGTTTAAAATTGGGGTAGTAGGAATTCAATTAGCTGTAGTTGTTCTTGCAGGATTTATTGCCAATGCTTTGGGCGGCCGAATGACTATAGCCCCTGCTATGATTTTAGCATTTGCTGCTCAAGGAATAGGTATGGGCGATACAAATGCTACATTCTTTAACTATGAAACTGGTTCCTTTGGCGTGAAAGCTTCCAACCTCTCCTTTTTTGGATCTGTAGCAGCTGGACTTATGTGTGGCTATTCAGGATTTTACTGAAACAAAATTGTTTCACCCAAAATTGGTAGGAATTTAAAAACAATAGAACCAATTATCATAGTACCTATCTTATTTGTTTTTCTAGGGTGGATTATCTTTGCTTTTGTATTGTATTTACCGCTTTACTACCTTGCAATAGGTTTGAACAAAGGCGTTAATGGTCTTATAGATCTAAATATTTTGTGAATTGCTGGAGCAATAGGTGGAGCAATGCTCTGTTTTGATCTGGTGGACCGGTTAATAAAATAGCTTTTGGTTAGGAGTTGCTCTAATAAAAGATCACCCTGAAGTAATGGGTGCCATCGCAGCAGCTGGAGCTGTTGCTCCTTTTGGAATGGCTTTAGGATGATTCATTGGTAAAAAAGTATTCAAATTAAAACACTTTAATGATGATGTCCTTGCTAAAGAATCATTTATTCCTGCTCTTTTTATGGGATTTCTAGGAATATCAGAGGGAGCAATTCCTTATGCAATTAAATACCCAAAAACTGCAATTATTTCAAATGTTGTAGGCGGAGCAATAGCTGGAGCTTTATCCGGACTATTTTTAATTTCAGATTCTGCTGCTCACACCGGACCTATTGTCTACCTACTAGGAGCTATAGGAAAAAATGGAGAAACAAACTATGGTTATGGTTTACTATACATATTATCATGAGCAATAGGTTTTTCTACTACAGCTTTATTATTCCCTACCCTTGAATGATTGATGCAAAAAAGAAAATTAAACAAGAAAAATACGTCCAAAAAAGTAATAGTAAAAAAGTAAAAAGTTTTCTTTAAAATACATCCAGTAAAATGTAATTCACTAAATATTTAAAACTATAATTTCCAAATTTAGGTAACTGTTTAAAACATAAAACTCTTTTAAGTTAGAACTCTAATTAAAAACTTATAGAAGATAAATTATTCATACTAAAATAAAAATAGTGTTAATTACAATATAGACATTCATAATTCTATTTTGGCTTTAATTAAATGTATTTGTTTCAGCATCAAAATAAAGAAACAAGGAAATATAGAACAAAATCACAAATAAATATAATAAAAATTATTCAAGTTAATACAAGTGAGATCTATTTAAAAAATAGGTCTTACTTTTTGTTATTAGAAAAATTGAAACTATAGAAATGGTCACTAGAATTATCCTTTCTTTTTTTTAACTTTTCAACAACTTAGATAAAGCACTATCATCTTAGTTAGCATAGTTTTAAAGAAAGGTAAAGAAGGCAAATATTCGATTCACTAATAAGATTAACAATTTTATAGAAAACATAAATTTTAGCAAACAATAAAAATTTAGAACTTCCAATTTTTTATTTTCTAAATAATCTATCAATTAACAAGATGTTTTCTTTATAATTTGTAAGATGAAAAAATCACTACAAGCATCTAGAATTAGCATAATCAATTTTCTTTATAAATATGAATTATTTGGCAAACAAGTTTCTACTACTGAAGCTTTTGAGAACGAAGATTTTACTCCAAGCGAACTAGCAACTATTGAAAAAATTGCTCAAAAATATCTTGTTTTAAAAAACCAAATCATTCAGAAAATGAATCCAAGATGACAATGAGATCGTCTTCCACCTTACATTAGAGCAGTTTTAATTTATGGTAATTATGATTTTTGCCAAACAGATAAAAACCTTGTTATTAATGAATTGATTATAATAACTAAGATTTATGCACCAGATGACTCTTATAAATTTGTAAATGGAATTCTTGAAACATTAGGAAAAGAACATGAAAAAAATCAAAAAGATAAAAAAAGTACTTAAAAAAGAAAAATTGTGAATAACTTATTGTCAAAAATTTAGACATAAACAAATGAAGTTTATTTTTTCTAAAATTGCACTTATTTTAAAATTAGATTTAAACATAGATATCTTGATGACTTATGAGAAAAAGATGATGCATTCGAATATCCAAAAAAAAGAGGATATGTTTTTAAATGTTTTCCAAGATATGGGTAAATTAACTGAGATTAAAGCTGATTGAGAATCTTTTGCTAAGTTTCTTTTTTACATTTACCAAACTTCCAGTTTTTTTTATGATCGTAAAAAGAAAATTAAAAATGTTTTCTTACAAAATGAGGTCATAGAAATGAACCAGATTAAAAGAAATCATTATGATAAGTGACTTTTTTCACTTGATCAAATTAAACCCGACTTCAACTTGATAGTTACTAAGATTCTCAAGGTAGTTCTATAATGAAATTATTAGACTTTCTAAAAAAAGAAGGTTATTCAGAAAAAGAAGCAATTTCCTATATCAAAACTGGTCAAGTAACTATTAACTCTAACAAGGAAACTCTTGTGAACTATGTAGTAAAACAAACAGATAAAATTCAAATCAAAAAAAAATCACCATGAGTTTCAAGAGGAGCATATAAACTTTTAGAAGCTTATAAAAAATTTAATTTGAATTTTTTCCAAAAAACAGTTTTAGATATTGGCTCATCCACTGGTGGCTTTACTGAAGTAGCTCTTCACTACGGAGCACAAAAAGTTTATGCAGTTGATGTCGGGACTAATCAACTAGCTTATAAATTAAGAATGAATCCAAAAGTGCAAGTTATGGAAAAAACTAACTTAAAGGATTTGCATAAAAATATGTTTAATGCTAAAATTGAAATTGCTATGTGTGATGTTTCATTTATTTCTCTTAAACCAGTTTTTCAAGTTTTAAAAAATATTTTAGAATATAAAACTATATTAGTAGCACTTATTAAACCTCAGTTTCAAGCAAGAAAAGAACACATTTCTCCTGGAGGCGTGGTTAATATAGAGCATCATAAAGGCATAATAAATAACATAAAAAAACAAGCAAAATTTTTTCGTTTTCTTTTCTTGGATATGTGTTTAAGTCCCATTCAAGGTCAAAAATCTAAGAATACTGAATACTTGGCTCTTTTCAGAAAGGAACTACATGAATAAACAAGATTTCCCTTTTTTAAAAGATTACATTTACCTTGACACAGCAGCAGGGGCTCTTAAACCTCGACAAGTTATTCAGGAAATTATTAATTTTTACAATGATTGCCCTATTAATCCTCACTCAGTCAATTCGAGTGCTGGAGTTAAAATACATAGAAAAATTCATGAAACAAGAGAATTAGTAGCAAATTTACTAGAAGCTTCTCCTAATGAAATAATTTTTACTTCAGGAACAACTGATAGTTTAAACAAACTAGCTTACATGTTATCGCCCTTACTTTCTTCAAATAATGAAATTCTTGTAGGTAAAACTAACCATTCTTCAAGCATTGTTCCATTTATTGAACTAGCTAAAAGAACTAAAGCAAAATTAAAAATTAAAAATGATATTCTTAACAACATTAATGTCAAAACTAAAGTAGTAGTTTTAGTACAAGCTAGCAATTCCTATGATATGCACTATGATTGAGAAAACATTTACCAAAAATGTCAACAAGTAGGCGCTATTTTAGTAAATGATGCAGCACAAGCAGTCTTACACCAAGAAGTTTCATTAAACAAATCAAGTGTTATTGCCTTTTCTGGAAATAAACTTTATGGTCCAACTGGAATTGGTGTTTTGGCAATTCGTAAGCAACTTTTACAAAAGTTAAGTCCTGCGACTTTTGGTGGAGGAGCAACAGCCACCATCATTAACAATGAATACACGTTAAAATCTTTTGTGGGCGATTATGAGGCAGGTACACCTAATTCAGCAGGAATTGTTGGCTTAGGAGCTGCTATCAAATATTTTAATCAGCTAGTTAAAAAGAATTTATTTGAACATGAAAAGAAAATAGCCAAATATGCTTTTCAAAAATTAGCTGAAATCAAAAAAGTGAAAATCTACTCTCGTGAAGGAGATTACAATATTTTATTTAACATTAAAGATGTTTATGCACAAGATGTTGTTTCTTACTTTGGACATAGAAAAATAATTTTGCGAGCAGGTTCACATTGTTCACATTTGGTTAGTGAAATCATTGAAACAAATAGCACTATCCGCTTATCTATTGGTGCTTACAACTCACTGAATGATATTGATCAATTGACACAAGGCATTATTGAAGAGGATTATTTTCTTGAAGACTTTTAATCCAACTGAAAAACGCCGATTAATAATGAAACATTATTTAAATCCCATCAATAAAGTAGAAAAAATAAAAAAACCAAATACTATTCTTTTTTCTCAAAATTGTGCTGATAAGCTTCAATTAGAAGTAAATTGAAATAAAAATATTTGTTCAAAAGCTAAATTTGTTGGTGAAGGATGTGCTATTTTTATAGCAAGTACTGATTTAATGCTAAGTTTAATCTTGGATAAAAAAATAAATGATATTCAGGAAATACTAGAAAACTACAATAAAATGCTTTTACAAAAAGAAGAATATAATTCATTGATTCTTCAAAAATTAATTATTTTTACTAATGTTTCCCAACATTATAATCGTTTAGAATGTGCTCAAATGATACAAAGCGCACTTAAAAAATTGTTATAAAAATAATCCCATGCATGCACATAAGGATTATTTTATAAAAAATTTATTTAATTTTAGTTAATAATCTAAAAAGTTGTGAACCTTAGCTATAATGTTGTCTACAGTAAACCCTTTTCATGATAAACAACATCGCCTGGAGCTGAATATCCATAATCAGTAGCAAAGTGGCCACTAACTTTGTTGAAAGCTGCCAAACGATACCACATAGAATCATTAGAAGCTTCTATTACAAACATAGGTTTAAGATTAAGTTTTAACTTTTTAATTAAACAACATCAGTAATTAAATCCTGTAGTAAAGGCACAGATATAACTCTTGCAAAAATATTCTTTTTGGCTAGTTTATCCACCACCTCCATAGCAAGTCCCACTTCTGAACCGGTAGCCAAAATACTTAAATCAAATTTTTGATAATCTTTAACAATGTAAGCTGGTACTAATGGTCCTGTTAAAAGATTATAAGAAGGCACAGGTTGTCGACAAGCAATAATAGCAGTGCTAGTTTTAGAAGAATCTAGAGCATATTGAAATGCTGCTTTCATTTCCGAAGCATCTGCAGGTCTAATAACTTTTAGACCATGAATTGCTCTTAACATTGTTATTTGTTCTACAGGTTGGTGAGTTGGCCCATCTCCACCTACTTGGTAAGAATCGTGAGTAAAGATATGAATCCCTGGAACTTTCTGAATTGCTCCTAAACGTATAGCAGCTTTAGCATAATCAGCAAAAGCTAAAAAAGTAGAGTTGATAGTTCTTAATCCTGAGTGAAGATACACACCATTATTAATAGCTACCATGGAAAATTCACGAACACCATATCTAATATTTTTACCACCATTTAAAAAACTTTCATTAAATTTAACTTTAGTAGCTCCTGCTAAGTCAGCTGAACCACCAATAATGTTTACATCTTTTTCCAAGTGTTTTAAAAGTGGAATAATGTAGTTTCTAGTAGCAACATTTTTTTCAGCAAAAACAACCTCTTCAACAGAATTTTTGATTTTATTATGATAAATATTCATTAAAGTAGCATATTCTTGCGATATTTAGTTTTATACTGGTTGGCAAGATGTTGTCAATTTTTATAATTTTGTTCTTTTTTTAGCCAAAGTTCTTGAGCGTGTTTATAAACATCATCACTATACTCAAAAGGCTTTGTATCTTCTAGTTCTAACTTCTTTTTAAAAGTAGTGTCTCCTCCTTGTTCAAAACTCCATTGTGCCCTGCTGGTACTCCCTCTAGTGGTGTAGCAAAAGCAATTTTAGTTTTGACTTGAACATATGAAGGTTGATTAGACTTTTGTGCTTGCTTTAAAGCAGCCAAAATATTTTCATGTGTAGGATCTTCCACTTCAAAAGTGGCATAACCTTGAGATTGAAAAAACTTAATCAGATTAGTGTTGTTAACTTCAGAAGAAGATGAATCAATTTGAACATTATTAAAATCATGCACTAAAATAATTTCACTAAGTTGAAGTGTGCCAGCGAGTTGAATAGCTTCTAAACCCACACCTTCTTGCAAACAACCATCTCCATGTAAAGCATAAATATGGTGATCAATAATTTTAAATTCAGGTTTGTTAAACTGTTTCTTCAGATATCTTTGTGAAATAGCCATTCCAACTGCCATTGCTACTCCTTGACCTAATGGTCCAGTTGAAGCATCAACATAATCAAATTGATCAATTTCTGGATGTGATGGAGTTTTGGAATGAAGAACTTTATGCGCTTTCATATCTTCTTTAGATAAAAGACCTAAAAAATGAGCTATTGAGTATTGTGCCATGGAACCATGACCTGCTGAAAGTACAAATCTATCTCTATTAATCCACTTAGGATTATCCTTAGTGATATTTAGCAATTCCCCGATGATAGAATAAGTTATTGGAGCTGCTCCAATAGCCATTCCAATGTGTCCTTGACCTGCTTGGTTAATTGCATCTAAAGCAATTGCCCGCATAGAATTAATTGTTTTTACTTTAATATTCATAAATTTAACTCTTACCTTTACTTCTTTTTTCTTGTAAGGACCTCAACCTTTTGCTCTTGCAATAATTCCATCAATAACAAGACCTAGATATAAAGTCAATCCTCCAGCTAGTGTAAGTCATTTAGAAATTAACCTAAAATACCTGGAAATGCTCCTATGACATAATCAGTATCACCTCAATTCATAGTTTTTAAATCTAAATTATGTTTTTATTAATAGGCAGATTTTATTTATTTCGTCCACAAGACCCTCAAGTTTATCACTACCAAGTGGTATTCACTTTCCTCAGATAAAAATAGCTGGTATAAAGGTAATTATTAGTCCATGAACAGCAGGCCCTACTATAGCTCCTCAAATACCTCCTTTTACATTTCCAAACACTCCTGAAGTTGCTCCTAAGAAAAAGTGAGGAATTAGACCTGGAAGAATAATTGCTGCTAATAAGCCGCCTTTATTTAAACCAATGGTTATCCCCATTCCAATAATTCCAGCAATAAACGAGGAAATAAAACCAATGATAACAGCATTGGGTGCATATGGAAAAACAACTGGACAATCAACGGCAGCCTTAGAATTTTTTATTAATTTTTCAGAAAATCCTTTAAACATTGGAACTAGTTCTCCAATAAATAATCTAACTCCCATTAAAATAATTTCTATGCCAGCAGTAAAAATAAAAGCTTGCACAAACATTGTTACAAGTCAATTTTTCTCATTAAGTATTTTATAAACAATTGATGTGTTAGCAAAATCTCCATTTTCAAACATAATACCTGCTGGAAGAAAAGCAAAAACATAAAAAACAAAAACTGTGACTGAAATTGAGACCATTGTGTTTCTAAAAAAATAAAGACTTTGAGGGAACTTAATCTCCTCAGTTGATAAAACTTTACCTTTTTTAACTTTGCCAATCACTTCTCCAATAAAACCAGAAAGTGCATAGCCAAAGCCACCAGTATGGCCTAAACCAATCTCATCATTACCAATAATTAAACGCATATACCTTTGTTGAATAGCAGGTGAAATCACCATGTAAGATGCAAGAATGGTTGATCCAGAAATAACAGATGCAGCATAGTCACCAGCATTATTTTGAAAATCAAGACCAATTACATACATAATAGTTGCCAACATCAAAGAAGCATAATATAAAACATGTCCTGACAAGTAAACATATTTAAAACGAGAAGTTCCAGCCAAAATAATGTTAAGTATCATGCCTATGACCATAATAATTGATCCTAAAGAAGCAATTTTAGGTAAAGCCTCAGTCATTACCCCAGCAAGTCCATCATTATTTGGAATAACACCATCCATGCCATAAGCGGCCTGAAAAACTGGTTGAAATTTTTGGAGTGAACCCACTAAAACTCCAGCACCTCCACCCATAATTAGAAATCCTATAATTACTTTTGCTACTGAAACAACTGTTTTGGAAAATTTTTTCCTTTGAACAAGTGCTCCGATTAAAGTAAATATACCAACCAAAAAAGCTGGTATTGCTAGAAAATCTTTCATAAACTCTAAAAATCACATACTTTAATTCCTTTCTTTTTGAACACCCACCTAATGCACACTCTTTCATTTGTGCCTATCCTTTTTTTATTTAATGTTAAGTGTTTTTCTTAATTTGTCTTCTAATTCTTGTTTAGATAGAATATTTTTTAGTTTAATTTTCTTTTCTTCAGGAAAATCAAGAGCGGGTGCAACATCTAAACCACAGACAACATAATCTACCCCTCTTTTTGAAAAAGATGAAACATTTGTATGCACAACTTCTTCATAGTCAAAATTCAACTTATCTAGAACTTCTCTTACATTCATTGCTACTAAAAGAGAAGAACCTAGTCCATTTCCGCAGACAGCTTGAAAAATCATTTTTACCCCTTTTTATATTCTTTAATTAATTTTTGAACTTCTAAAAGATTTTTAGCCTTTAAAAGTTTTTCCTTAAGTGAAACATTGGTAAATATTTCACCAAACTCTTCAATTAAACCTATGTGTGATTTAGAATCAGGTGCTGATAAAGTAAAAATTAATCGAGCATATTTATCCTCATTATTAAATTGTACTTCTTTTTTTAAAAGGATAAAACTGACACCAGGTTTTAAGGCATAATCAGCTGGTTTGGCATGTAATAAAGCAATCCCCCTTTCTAAAACATAGTAAGCACCAAATTCACTTGTTGATTTAAAGATAGCATCTACTAAAGATGTTTTAGCATATTTATTATTTACTAAAATACCCACCCCTTTTTTAACAACTTCTTTTCAATCTTTTAAATCATATTCTTCCATCAATTTTTCTTCAAATAGTTTTTGTGACATATTTTACCTAAATGCTAACCAAAACATCATCCCTCCAAATAATAATAAACCAAAAATGAAAACACAAAATATTATAACACCTCCTAATGAAGAAGTTTTTAATTTATAACTTTTAGGTGGTGGTAAATCTTTAAGAATAAAAAATGAATTAGGGTTTTTGCTTGCTCTCAATTTTTCTTTTTCCAATTTTTTTAAAAGTTGATTTAGTTCATCAAGTGATTTATCTTTAAGACTCTCTTCATCTTTTTGGTAAACATAAATAAGCATTTCTTTAACATGCTCCATTTCTTTTTGATCTTTTCTTGCACTTATATCTTTCTTAATCATTACTACCTCACGCTTTAAAAACTGAATAAAAAGAAATAAAGGGAACAGCAAAAAGAACTAAGAAATAACTTAAAGAAGCAAATTTTTTATACTTAAGTCATGATTTAATCAAACTATGAATTTCATAATGGTTTGAACTTTTAAATTTTCTCAAGTTAATTTTGAAGACCTTTTATCATAAGTGTAATTTAAAGAAACTCAAAGCACAAGCAAAATGAAAATTATAGAGGCAATAATTGCGACTAAAATTCATAAACCCAAAGCAAGAGTTCATAGCAAATTCAACATTAAAATACTGTTAAATATATTAAACAAACCCTGGTATTTGAGTCATCTCTTTTTATTTTTAGCAGCCAAAAGGTACTTATAGACAAGAAAAAGAGAGTTGACTTGATCATAAATCGAGGCACTAAAAAGTGCTTCATAATCAAATCTAATGTATCTTTTATCATAATTTATTTCAGATTTAAAATAATTTTTATCAAATTTAAAAATTACTGTTTTTTGATTTTCCTTCAAAATTTTTTTAGCATACCTAGCAGCAGCCAATTTTATTGTGGAATCATATTTACGATACTTATACTTTAGATTAGCCTTGTAGATAAATTCAACAGAAAAAGAAAACAAAATAAGTCCTGCCATTATTGACAGTCCTGTATAACTTGTGTCAAAATTTCACATTATTTGTTACCTTGAAATGAAATTTTTTTATCTTTTGCAGAAATAGTTTTTTTAAAGAGATTTAAGCTAGTAATTTTTTTTACTATTTTTTGTTTTTGAAAATCACTTATCTCAGGAATATCCTTAATAATTTTTTCTATTTGTTTTTCAAAATCGATAATGTGACTTCAATAATGATTATTCCAATGATTTTCAACTTGAATTGTTTCCTGCAAAATGGGAGTAAAAGTTTTAAAGATAACGTCAGGAAAAAGATGATTGAGGTATTTAATAATTTCTATTGTTCAAGTAAAGTTAATTTGATTATATAACAGCTCTTTTTTTGAAGTTTGCACAATAGGTATTTTTGACTCAAACGGAAAAATCACTTTTTGAATTTTAGTGCCAGCAACCATATTTGTAAGTAAAAGTGGTTTATTTTGGTAAAAAATAATAGCTGGAATAATTGAATATTTTTTCTTTGCAAATTTATTTTTAAACAAAATATTATAAATAATTTCTAAATTGTTTGTGGAAGCTTCAGAAACTATAAAATCATTAAATGCCTTAGAAACAGATCCAACATTATTTGATTTTTGTTTTTCTTTTTGGAAAGTACTAAGTCTCCAAATAAGCACACCAATAGCAGTAAGTGTTAATAATCCGGCTAAAATCCAAATTGACACTGATAAAATACTAACTTTAAACATTTTTTTACCTCTTCTTTAAAATTAAAATAAGTTATTCTTCCTCCAAAAAAATTCTAATAAACTTTACTTTTTTGCCCATCTTTCTAGCTGTGTCTGAAATCATTTCAAAAATTTTAGGAGATAAAGTAATGTGCTCAATTTTTCCATTTTTGTAAATGTGAGCCTGAGGTTTTGAATAATTAAAATTATCAACTAGGGCATACCTCACAATTCCATTGATCGAAATAGATTCTACAAATCCCACTTTTTCTAAAACCTTTATAGTATTATAAATGCTTTTTGTATTAAGAGTAGGAATATGATTTTTAATTTCATTAATTGTGTGAAAGTGGTAACTATCATTTAAGCAGTCAATAATTGCTAATCGATTTTTAGTTATGGATAAGTTTTTCTTTTGAAGTAATGTTTTTACACTTTTTTTCACAATTTCATTATATATAATTACATTATGAAAGTAATTTTTCATTTGGATGTTGATTCCTATTTTGTTTCAGCTGAAAGAACCATTCATAGGGAGCTGCAAAATAAATCTATTGTAATTTCTGATTGTAAACCTCAATCTATTATTTCAGCTGCCTCATATGAAGCAAAAAATAAAGGCATTTATGTTCCCATGCTTTTTTATAAAGCAAGAAAAATAGACCCATTAGTTATTTGTATTCAACCAAATTTTAAACTATACACTTTACTATCTGCAAAACTTTTTAATTTTATTATAAAACAATTTAATGTTCCTGTAGAAGTTGCTTCAATTGATGAATGCTATCTAGATGTAACTAGCATTTGAAAAAAACACAAAACACCTTATAAATTAGCTCAATTAATTCAAAAAATGATTTGAGATAGATTGCAATTACCAGTATCCATAGGAATTTCAAACACTAAATTTGTAGCCAAAATGTCAACTCAGTTAAATAAGCCAAGGGGTATTTCAATTGTTCCAGGCAATAATTTTTTAAAAATTTTTGGCAGTTGACCTCTTATCAAGTATCACGGAATTGGTATCTCCTTAGTTTCTAAATTAAAAGCATTAAACATTAACACAATTCAAGATTTGGCACAATCTTCTCCTGGCGAAATAAAAGGTATTTTAGGTAAAAATACCGAAAAATATATTCTAAATGCAAGAGGAAAAGGTTTAGACAAATTAAATTTAGAACATAATAATCTACAGGAAATTGGTAATTCAATGGTTTTTCCAGGTGGACCCAAAAGCAACATAGAAGAAATAACTAGTGTATTAAATAAACTTTGTAAGCTAGTATCTCAGAGAATGTTTGATAGAAGTTTAATAGCTTACAAAATAAGTGTCAACATTAGATCTAACCAAGGTAATCAAAGTAAACAAATGAGCCTTGTTGTGCCTTTAAAAGACAAAGTAGATATTTTGAGATTCGCCTTAAAACTCTTGAATCAGATTTGAAAACAGCAACCCATCTATTTTCTAGGTGTTAGTTTAGGCAAATTACAAAATATTCTTGCAACATCATATCAAGGTTCCATTTTTGAAACTAATTTAATGCTTTCTATGTCTGAAGAAATTGTCAAAAAGGTTAACCACAAATTTCAAAAAATAGTTGTCAAAACCGGCAAACAATGACAGTTGAGCCATCAAAAACCACTAATGCAAACTAAATATATTGAATCCAATAAGATTATGAAACATTTTGATAGAAAACAAAATTCAAAAAATAAGACCAAAAGAAATAATATGCTTTTTGAAAACAATGGATTTAACACTTGAATTAGAATAATTTAGTAGAAAAATGAATAAAATCCAACTAACAAATAAGGTATCTAACTTTATTTCTAATTTAGTATAATTTTTTATAAATCTTTTAGCAAATCATCAATTGATAATTGTTCTAATTTTGAAAGAGCATTTTCTGCTTTTTGTATTTGGTCCTCTTCAGCTTTGGCATCTACATATGATAGAAAGGAATTTTTAGCATTTACCTTATCAAAGGACATAATTTTAGAAGCAAAAATAGGTTCATTAACCACAATAGACATTCCCTCATTTAGTGAAGTGCTATCAACATCAAGAAACTTCTTTGAAATAATACTTTCTTTTAGAAAAAACAAAACTTGTGTATTAGGTCCAACAATTCTAGCGTCAATAACAACATGTGGATTATTTTTTACTTCTTTATAAATTTGCTTACCTTGAGAATTTCTAGAAATAGGTACAATACCCTTGACTTTTATTCTCTTCATTCCACCACGATTAGACACAAACCCCAAAACATCATCTGCTGCTGCCAACACAAATGAACAAACTTGAGAATTAACAAGATTAATCGCTTTAACTCCACTTGCCAAAAGACCTTGAATAGGAATCTCTTTTTCTGAATATTTAACTGCCTTGCTTTGATTATTTAAAATAATTATGTATTTAAAATCATTAGAAATTTTAACTCCTACTAATTCATCTTGGTAAGTAAGTTTAATGGATTTATAGGTTTTACTTAAGCGGGATACTTCAAAATCTTTCACAAGAGTTTTTTTAGCACGTCCTGCTCTAGTGAGCTGAACAATAAAAGCTAAAACGCTGAAATCAGAAACTACAATAACATCCACTACTTTTTCATTTGGAGAAATTGTTGCTCAATCATTAAGATGCTTACCAAGATCTTTGAATTTCATTTCTTCTATTTTATAAACTGGAATATATACATAATTTCCTAAGTTAGTAAAAACTAATAATTTATCCTTGGTATTTACTAAACTAATAAATTTCAAAGAATCATAATCCTTCAAAGAATAATCATTGATTATGTTACTTTCATAAATTTTTTTAGATAGGCGCTTGACATAACCATCTGGGAAACCACTCAAACATCTTCTGATTGAACTAAAGCCTCAAAATTTACTGATAGAGGTTTAATTTTACTTTCAATTTGAGTTTTGCGAGGCTCACCAAAATTCTTTTTTAGTTCCTTTAATCTAGTTATCAGGAATTTATCAAAGTTTTCTGTAGAATTTAAAATGTTTTGAAGATGTTCGATTTTATCTGATAAAGTTTTTGTTCATTTAAGTATACGTTTTGGTCAGTTTTGGATAATCTATAAAGTCTTAAATCAGCAATAGCATTAGCTTGTAGAAGTGTAAAACCAAACTTACTCATTAAAGTACTTATAACTCCTTTTTTGGATCCTTCGCTTTTTCTAATTGTATCAATTATAGGATTAGTTATTTTTGCTACTTTAATAAAACCCTCAACAATTTCTAAACGAATTAAATTCTTTTTTAAATCAAATTTTAAAGCTTTTCTTTGAATCTCTTTTTGGTGTTTTAAATAGGCATCTAATAATTCTATGAGATTCATTTGAAATGGTGCTTTATCTTTGATTGCCACACAATTATAGTTATAGTAAATTTGCATTTCAGTTTTAGCTAAAAGGTAATTTAAAACAGCATCAACATTAGCATCAATACAATCTCAATTAAAATAGCAAGACCTGTTTGTCTGATTCATCTCTAACAGTTTTAATGCCAGAAATTTTGTTGCTAATTCTAATTTCATCAATTTCCCTAATTAACTTTGCTTTAACAACACCATAGGGAATTTCCAAAATGCGAATTGCAGTTACATTTTTAAGATGCTCTATTGTGTATTTGGAAGAAATAATAATTCGACCATGTCCTCTTTCAAAAGATTTGTAGATCCCATCCTCTCCCTGAACAATACCGCCTGTAGGAAAATCTGGTCCCTTTACAATACTTAGTAAAGTAGATAATTTAATGTTTGGAGATTTGATTTTAGCAATAATTGCATCAACAATTTCACTCAAATTATGTGGTGGTATTTCAGTAGCATAACCTGCTGCAATACCTTTAGCCCCATTAACTAGTAAATTAGGAAAAAGGGCTGGTAAAACAGTTGGTTCTCTTTCTGAATCATCAAAATTAGGAGCAAAAGCAACTGTGTCCTTCTTTAAATTTAAAATAAGGTGCTGAGTAATTGGTGCAAGTCTTACCTCAGTGTATCTCATAGCAGCAGCAGGATCATCATCAATAGAACCATTATTACCATGCATTTCAACTAAAGGTACATTCATTTTTCAATCTTGTGATAAACGAACCATCGCTTCATAAATCGAAGAATCTCCATGGGGATGATATTTACCAATAACATCTCCTACAATTCGAGCTGATTTTTTAAATGGCTTACCATGGTTTAAACCTAATTCTTCCATTGAATAAAGAATTCGGCGTTGCACTGGTTTTAAACCATCACGGGCATCAGGTAATGCTCGATCTTGAATAATGTATTTAGAATAACGGGCAAAACGATCAGACATAACTTGATCTAATGATTGGTTTAAAAAAATTTCACTTTTCTTTAGTTTTTGACATCTTTACTCCTTGCCTCAAAACCATCCTCTAGGGAAAATTGAACATTTTTATTAATTCATTCTCTTCGTTGTTTTGCATTCTCACCCATTAGTGTAGACACACGACGTTCAGCCATAGCAACATCTTTAATGTTCACCTGAATGAGAGTTCTAGTTTTTGGGTTCATAGTTGTATCTCAAAGTTGATTTGCATTCATTTCTCCTAGACCTTTATACCTTTGAATACTAAGATTTGAATTTTGTTCTAAAATCTCTTCTAGTTCTTTATCATCTCAAGCATAGCTCTACCACCTCTTTATAAGTGTTTAAAAAAATTGCAATAGCTTA
>JASGCC010000738.1:0-57644 GCA_030067915.1 Hydractinia echinata
TCGAAGACACACTGCAACAAAAGTAGATATTCCAGATGGAGCAAGAAAAGAAATCGAGTACGTATTTTTGTACGAAATAGTTTCCAAAATTGAAAAGTACTCAATACCACACTCGATGGTAACCAACTTCGACCAGACACCACTCAAGATGGTTCCATGCGGAAAGAGCACCCTCGCCAAAAAGAATAGCTCTACCGTTACTATCGCTGGCGCTGCTGACAAAAGGTCAATAACAGGTACCTTTTCCATCACTTTGAGTGGCGAATTTCTCCCGATGCAGCTCATTTATGGGGGGGAAACGACACAAAGTCTTCCTAGATACAAATTTCCGGAAGAGTTTTCCCTAAGTGTCAACGAAAAACATTTTTCAAACAGGGTGGAAGCTGCTAAATTCCTTAATGAAATAATTGTACCTTACGTTAAAAAAGAAAGAGAATCAAAGTCATTAAGCAGTGATCAAAAAGCCCTTGTCATTTTCGACGTTTTTAAAGGCCAGATGACCGATGAAGTGCTGAAAATTCTAGCAGAAAATCATATCCTCATCACTACCGTACCAGCTAACATGACGAAGTATTACCAGCCTTTAGATTTAACTGTAAACGGGTATGCGAAAAAGTTCTTAGCGAAGCATTTCAATGAATGGTATACTGTTCAAATTTCCAAGCAACTCGGAGAAGGTAAGGCTATAGAAGAAATAGATGTAAAACTTCGCCTGTCAGTCCTGAAACCTTTACATGCTGAGTGGTTGGTAAACCTGTATAATGTATTGACCTCGCTAGAGAGTAGAAAAATAATTTTTAGTGGATGGAAGGCTTCTGGAATCACAGACGCGATCAAAATGGGTTTGTCCAAGCTCCCATCATTAGATCCCTTTGAGGATATAGATGCAATGGTTGAAGGTAATGCGGAAGTATCACTAAATCTTTCTGCTCTTTGTCACATGGATCAAGAGAACGCATGTATTGGTCACAACTTGGACGATGAGGAACACGATGAAGAAGAAATCTGGCAAAGAGATGGTGATGAAAGAGGAGCATTTGATGTTTTTCAAAACTTTGTTGATGACGAGTAAAGCTAGTTAATCTTGTATACTCTTGTATAATATTTTAGATTTTTATTTTCAAAGAAAATCATTTCTTCAAAAAAGAGTTAATATTTACGAAAAATCTCACGTTCGCGAAAATTTATCTGACAAAAAATACCGAAATTTCTAATTCGCGAAAATAAATCCCGCGAAATTTTGCAAAATGCTGCATTCGCGAAAATAAAACCAAAAAGTTTTGCGAGTTTTTGACCTCGCGAAAATTTGTCTCGCGAAAATTTCTCCCATTAAATTATTAAGATTAGTGAAGCCATTGCATTGCACTTTCAAATATAATGCTAAATAACTTGGAAACGGGTGGAAATAACTGACGTCATCTCATGCGTGGATAAATAGGGACTATCTGGGACAAATTAGGACCAATTTCTGGGTCAACCCACCCGTTTCATAACAGAGGGGCTAATGCATCATCAAAAAACCTTTAAATACCCATATCCCTTCAACCGTTCGTCAAAAGCACATCATCCTTTACATCTTCCTGATCAGCATTTTAAGCTCTACACAGTGGAGGCAACAGGTGAACAAATTTCTAAAAATTTTTGAAACTCATATCTCCTTAGCTGCTGACAAAAGCCGCGCGTTCCTATACATAAATTTGATCAACGCTTCAAGCTCCACACAATACAGGTAACAGCTAAAAAAAATTGTGAAAAAAAATCTTTGTGATCGATTGGTCATTGCTGACGTCATTAAAATTCATTTATTATTTCTTTTCTGCTTTAAGTGGATTTTTCTACGGGCCTTATCGGTCTTAAAAAACGAGCGAGTGGGAGTTTTTGAAAAAAAAAGGGGGGTGTGAATGTTGAAAACTAAAGAAATGTAGAGGGTTGAAACATATACAGTATATGTATATGTAAATGCACAATGAGAACTTTCTCTAACTGCCGTAGGAATCGTTTATTTTGTTCAGTTGTGTCCTGTGTTTTCCTGAATTATTTTATCAAAAATAAGGGTAGGGAAGCGTAGTTTACTCGTTTCACAAGTGAAACCGGGGGGAGGGGGTTCCTAATAAGGTCTGGGCGGGGGAGGAAGGGGAAGCTTGAAATTAAAAAACGGGGGGGGGGGGGCGTTGATTTGGCACCTCTTTTGTTTTACCTGTAGGATCTTTATAATATGCTTGGTAACGTTTTTCCAATAAACGCCCCTCGTGGGGGGCGTTAATTAGAGGGGAGCGTTTATTTAATATTTCGAGTTTATGAGGGGGAGTTAATAGAGAGGGGCGTTAAAAAGAAGGGGCGTTTGTTAGAGGATTTACGGTAACTGTTCTCGCTGGGAGAACCAAGAAAGTAAAAACAACCAATTGTATTTGAGAGTCATTTCTGAAAACGGACAATGGAATTCTGGCTTTGCATTTAAAATCGACCTCATCCCCAGCGCATTTACTTGCAATAGTGATGGAGTCTACTCACCTGAGATTTTGCAGCGGGATATATTTTCTTTGGTAGGTTGTCTGCTCTGAGTACAAACAAAGGATGCAACCAACAGACAAGTTATCGAAAGAAATCTAAATCAACAACAGTAAACTACTATTAAAAAAAAGAACGATAGATACTGTAAATACTGAACATGTAAAACCCAAAACCTTTGCAATAAAAATTGTGTCGGAAACTTAGTTACGTTTAAAGAACAGATTAAAATGTCTTGAAAATCGTTTTTGCGCCAGATCACAACACAGAAACGTGTTGTGCATTTAATATAGACCTTTTTGAATGTTTACATTTTTCGCGGTAAGCCCTTTTGGTTTTAACAATTGCGTGGCATTAATAAGACGATTCCTTTCAGTTAAAGCAATAATAGTAAAGGATTCCTTCTCCCAGGTAATCTCCTACAGCCTTATTAAACGAACAACCAATCCAGGGGGCAGATCTAGATTTTTTTTAGACTTAGTCAAAACTTTGGACTAAGGCTTGAGCTTAACAACCGGGGGTTTTAGGGAGGGGGCGCTGTAAGCTATCTTGAGCTTTTTTTTAAAAGACAGGATGGTCTAAACTTTCTTTTGTGGTTGAGCATAGACCATCTTACTACCTTTTAAAAAAATGATATTCCATTTTTCCCCAAGTTTTACTAAAATTACATTCCACATAATAAAAGTTGTTTGTGAACACAAGTGCTTTACCATTTTACTTAAGTACCAGTTACTACTTAAGTACCATTTTTAAATAAATTGATGTATTTTTTATCTTTTGTTTTTATCCTTAAAACGCTTTGTGAATGAGGGTTCAATACAGACGACTAAAAAAGTTCAGCATAACTTTTTAGCGACAGAAATCAACTTTAGCTGAATATAAAATGATCAACAAAGATACAAGCTGCCAAAAAGTTAACTTGTAGTTTGTTCTGTTTTCTTAATTCTTCGAGTGAAGCTTCGAGTCTTCAGCCTCGCGAAATTTTGTCCTGCTTGCTGAACAAGCTTTAACATTTTTGATTTCTTCAGCTGTGACGATGGACGATACTTTAAAACCTATATGAGTGTCATAAATTTTACTGAAACTAAAAAAAATCTTACTTCATCATCGTTGTAAACTTCAAACCCTCGCTCTGTGAGTTTGTTTTAGAAACGAAAAAACATTCGAAAAAAGAACTTCGAACGTATGAAAACATTGCATTTTCGAGGTCTAAAGATTCAAAGAGTTTTTACACTCCCAACAATGAATGCGAAGAAGATAATAACACCTTATGGAATGTGAACATATGACGTGGTGTAGAAGTAGAGAAAATGTCAACATAAAAGAAACTCTAAAGAATGAAGAAATTGCAGACCTCAAGAAAATGGTTGCGATAATAATAACAATAGAAGATGTAAAACATTGAAGAAGTTTAAAAAGAAGAATTAAAAAGTTTTTTTAGAAATAATGAGAACGAGGCTAAGATGTGGGACGTTGAAGTTTTTGGAGGGGTCTGAAGAGAATAAAAGAGACAAGTGTAAACATGAAGGGAGAGTGGAATCAACAAAACGAATGGTTTGTGTTTTCAGAAGAAATGAAGAAATACGTAAAAAAAGAAATTATATGGAAGAAAGATAGAATAATGGAAGATAGGAGGAGTGGACAATAAACACGATACGATTGGATTTTCATTTGGTTCTTAACGGAAATTTACTGCAATATCTTTATATTACTAAGAAATGGTTTAGTAAAGTAATTTTATTCAAAGTGATATGTCCAAGATGATTTAGCTAGATGTTATTTTTGTTCCTTATTTCTCTTAATGTTTTCCCCATCATAAGCTCGACTTTCGTGTAAGTCACTAATGTCAAAAAGCTTGTTTTGTAGCCCTTACACACATTGAACTGGACATTCGCTTTTTCTGGACATTCGCTTTTTCTCCACCTGTAGCATTGTTATACATTTTGTTCACTTAAGATTATGGTCAAAGCTTTGGATGATATAAAGAAAATATTTCAGACAATTACTTTTTACAACGACTTACTTACAAGCTGCAGTTCTTTAGAACACATCTAACTCTTTTAGAAGTGATATCATGGGCATTTTACTTTTATTTTACAGGTAATTTTACTTTTATACTGACTGTTCCTTGAGGGGCAAACAGACTCAGAGCCAAGACACACCAATACGTTTAGATATAAACATTAGGCTCTTTTTAAACATAATTGATGGAAACTCCCTGCAAACATAAAGAAGCAGACCTACACAACAAGATTTAGTAAGTGGAAAATGGATACAAGGATTTTCTTTCGGAATTTCAGAGTTTTTATAAATGTGTATTATAAGAGCTGGCGGGCATCCTCGTCCCCAGGGTTTGTTGCCTATGCCAAAGCCGCTAGTGCTTACTTGACGGACTCCTCGATGTCAAAAAGGCAAAAAAAACCTGGGGACGAGATTGGCTGGCGGGGTGTCTGGAGAAGTTTGCTGAATAGCACATGTTGACACAGCAGCAAGTTCCTTCACGTGACTGTAATTCCTTGACACCAACAATGAAGAAACGAGTTGAACATTGTATAGTTATAAACGAACGTTTGGAAAGTTCAGATATCGTGCAGCAATGTTTCTATTGCTAAGAAGTAAGAAGATCCCTTAGCAACCAGAGAGAAAACATTTTCGCTAAAAATTAGAATTTAACAACTATACAATCACGTGATTAGTAATATATTAAAATCTGAAAAAAACTGAAATTTACAAGAAAAATATTTTTAACTACACTATCTCATTTCATAACCTCGATTTGGATGTCCAGATTCAATGATTATACCACTTGTAACCAGGTTTGGAGCAAAGCAAATCAGAACGTAGGCTAAAATCGCACCAAAGAATTCAGCAGTGGCACCGACCCAGGCTAAAATTGCTGACCATCCATGTTCTTGTATCTTGTACAAATATCTTCCTCTATACTCATTGTAACCAACTCCACCAAATGCACAAAGAGCTAAAAAAGAATTTGCTTGTATTAAATTTATTGCCCCAAGTTCCTTAGAAAATTGCGAAAATTGAGGAAAAGAATACAAAAAAAACAATTTTTTATCAAAGAAGCGCGCAATAACAATCTGAAAATTAGTAAACCGAAAATACTTGTACAAAAAGATCGGTGCGACCGCCAGGTAATATGTCCTTTGTTTAAGTAGGATTAGTTAATATGTTAAATCAATCTACGCGCAAAGACCTGCTCCACTGTGTTCCTTTCGCCGATACAAACTAGCCATCACCGTCGAGAACACGTAGCGACTGATGGAGAACCCCTCCCTTCCCTTAAGAGAGCAAGTCCACATACATATGCTGATGGGACGGCAGCATATAATAGCCCTGAATAACAGAAACACATGGAAGCAAAAGTAAACTTTTTTCAAATCAACATTTCTTACGCCCTTCCCCTCCCTCCCCCTAAGTAGGCCCTGGGGCAGTTCTTAGAAGCTTCGAGTATTCAGCACACGATTTCCCCATTGGTAGATTTCTTTTTAAATCGAACTTGGCTATCCAAGTTTCCTGCGTCCACACGGTTATGTTTCAGAACCATCTAGTTTTTGATTTTTGCAAAATCGGAAAGCAGAGTCGTAAAACTGTACACTCGTTTTGTGTTGCCTTTACAGTAGTTTTTCTGATGTTTTTTCGGTGATAATAACAAAAACAGATAGTAATATTTCTTTTTTTTTACCAATGTCTCAGCTTTATGTTCTTACCTCCAACTGTAGATAGTATGGAAATCAACAATGCGCAACATCTCCATGCTCCTGTGTTGTGTTGGCAACAAAATAAACAAAGCGTTGTCAAGGCAGCCATTAAACAAAGAAAAGCTGAGATACCCAATGCTAATATGATGATGTCGGAATCGAAATCTGAAAATATAACAAGTAATTACTATTCACGAAAGTGTGCAAAATTAAATTCACTGCATCACATTCTAAAATTAGATTTGTCACAAATGGGGTAGCCCGACAAGGCAAGAAAGTCAGACAATACCGGAGCAAAAACAAACTAGTATTATCAGAACCAACCTCGATTCAAGGAATTCATCTTTTTTGTTTGTTTTTTGCTTTGTTTTAAATCGGGTTTTGAGAAGCTCCTGGGGACGACAATATATCGGAACAAACTACAGTTGACTAGGGAGTCAACTGTAGTTTGTTCTCTATAATTCGAATATTTCTATAATTCGAACAAGTGCTCAGTCACCGTCAATTTTCCCCAAGAAATTCTTATAAAAAACTTTCTACAATTCGAAATTTTCTAATTCGAAACTTTCTCTAATTCGAACAGTTTTTCAGTCCCTTCAGCACGATTCTCTCCCTAATTCGAATTTTAGAGTGTAAACAGGGCTTTGACAAATTCAATTTGTCTACTTGAGAAAAGCACTTGGTGATGCAACTCGTATTGTCGAAAGAGATCGTCTCTCCAATGTAAAGAAATCAAATATTCAACAGTTTTTCAAATAGAGTTTCTTTTTTGTGTAAACTATGAAAATAAAAGATTGAATGAAACTTGAATTATGTTTTCTTGATTTTGAAATAACGTAAGTTCTTCAGAGAGTGAAAATTCGAATTACAGAGACTATAATTCGAATCTCTCTATAATTCGAACAAAAATTTTTCCCCGAAGGAATTCGAATTAGGGAGAGTCAATTGTACTCGTTTTTAATAAGAATCTTTGGAACCAAAAAAGTTATAGGAAGAAGTTTTGTACTTAACGACTAATTCTTTTGTTTTCTAAAAAAATACATTCCAATATAAAAGCAAAAATTTAAAACTGGACACCAGGCTTTAAATACATAACTATTGACGTCACAGACATATTTTTAGAACTAAGATAAAAAGAATCTGTTACTTTACACCCCTATTAGGTTTTTTATTGAAAAAAGTTCAAAATGTGTACAAATGTGTGACGCAACCTTTGATAGGCACACATTTCATTCTGTGCAGTATGTTTTTTGTAACAAAAAGTTGTGAATTTTTTTACAATAGCAAAGCCTCACCTGAATCCGTTGCACCAAATTCAAAAATATTACTTCTTTTTATACAAATAGATCTTATACATGTTTTCCATAGACCAATTCTGATGTTCGAACCAAACAAGTACCATGAGTCACCAATTGCGCCTGCTACCACAGCTCCAGCACCCATGAATAAGCACAACACAGCCAAGGTAATCAGTATTGTATGGCCAGGAGACATGTTTAGCTAAAAAAAAATAGTTTATACAGAACTAGTGCGTCAAAAAATCGTCCTGTGTACTAGCATTATATTAAAAAAACTAGTTAAAAGCCTGTGCAAAAATCCTCCTATAAAAGCTCTGAAAAAAAAGTCAACTTTAAAAATGTCATACCAACTTTCAACACCTTCTCATTATACTATTACGGTGCAATATCCCTTTTACCTAACCCTGTAGTAGCATACTTAAACAGTCCAGTCTAACTAGGATTAGTCGGAGACACCTGGGATGGAGGATAAAAGAGAAAGGAAAAGACAATTATTTGTCGTATAAATATATGTTTGCAAAAAGTTGGCAAGTTTGGTATATGTGTGTGGTTAAAACAGGGCCATGTGTAGGTACACCTGCTATTAATATAATTTTCCAACTTTTTTGACATGCTAAATCTAAAAAGGAATAAAAATGATGTTTTTCACTAGACTCGGCTTTTTATTTGAGGATTTGTTTGATTGACACAGATTACTGTAGTCTGCTGCTCATAGTGTCTATCTACCAGAATGCGCGCGCATGACCATTGTTCTCAACGCAAAATGATGTTATTTGAAAAATAAGAAAAAATAGCATTATTGTCCCCTCGTCCTTTGAAAACAAATCAGTTGCGACAGTTTGAGATAAAGAAATATAATTACAGTGACAGAACCAGAATAGAAGTTCGAGATCGCGTATATTTTATTTTTTTCGTTCGTCTATGGCCTTTGGTAATTCCTTCGCGTTAAAATAATCGCGCGTCACTTTCTTAGAATAAGTTATTTTGCCACTCGACTTTCGTATTTCGTAGAGCACGAGTTTCAACAATAATAATAGACATAACATGAAAAACGTATACCTTTCTTCGTGGAAAAAAATTTCTTTAATGTAGAGCGAACAAAAACGTTTACTCATACACGCCAAATTTTTATTTGCTCGATGCAATACAATTGTCAAAAGATAGACTAAATTGTTTGTTCAAACTGAAGCTTGTTATCTTTGTGCCTTACTAGCTGTCAAAACTCGCAAATACGAATGTCACTCTCCTCCTGAGAGAAAAACCGAACGAAATTGAAAATAAAATTAGCGACTTAATTAACTGACCAGCCGTCCAGCCACGTGTCAAGAATAAAATAACGAGTTCTATTAATGTCTACCACTAATGAGGTTTTGTTTCATGACCTACAGCGAAGCAGCAACCCTTTCTTCGGGGTATTTTACTCGATAAACCCTATGTTTGGGCTAAAGCATTTATCTGGCAGTTTATGAAATATAGTCAGTAATAGTTGTCATGTATCCGAAAATAAGCAAATAAGTGTTCACTGATGTGCATGTTCCTATGATTGGGGATTTACCAGGAGCAAAATTTAAAACAATTTTCAGCGGATGTGTTTGTTCACTACCAAAAAAAAATTTGTATTATCCTTATGCACTAAACGAAAGATAGTCAACAAGCGAACTTTATTTTTTCGGCTACTACTTTCGCTCGTATATTTAAGCGAAAATCTTTCGAAAATTTATGTCAAGCTCTGCAATTAGGTAGTCAGGCAGATGAAATTGAAAATTTAAATAAACATCTTGCTATCAGATTTTCATGTTAATAAAGTGAATTCTCCAATTAAGCAATCAAGAAGCATATCTTCAAAAAATGTAATGTTTTCATAAAAACACGTTATATATACAAGACGGAAAGCATGCCCATGATCAATCAATAACAGGAGCGACATTTTGTATCAACGTGATGTTATCCCCTTTCAGCAGGATCCGACCTGAAATAAAAATTAGGTCCAAATAAAAATCAGAGAAACACAAATTAGAAAGACCTTACAATCAACTTTCAGTTTGTTTGAACAACTGTCTTCCAGGTAGCTACGAAATGTGCAATAAAAGCGTGGAGACTAGGTTGTTGAGGATGGCTTCTACTTTTTTAACAATTTTAACAAGACCCATCTCATACTTTGAAGATTTAAAAGAAGTCGATAAACAATAGGGTTTAAATTTACACCTTATAATGTCCTGTCCGTACACAAGAGAGATCTGAACGAAGAACTGAAACTGATAAGCTTAGTTGGTGCTTTAGTTTAAAAGAATTTCTTGTTTTGATCTCTCAATTGGAAGATTTTATAGTTACCAAAAGGTTAGATGTCAACTTTAAGGTCGAACTAAATAATCAACACAAAAATACCTAATTGTTTTTTAGTCTTTGTTTTCAAATGAACTTCCTGAGCATCATCTAATACTAGATTCATATATTCATCAAAACCAATAATATGTCCTTCGATACGTAAATTGCTTTGTTCATATAACCAAATCTGAATCCGAGCGCGCTGAAAAAAAAAAGAAATAATTCAGAGCTATTCCTACTTCAAACTTTATTCAAACTAAAACTGTTAGGACGAACTTAAAATACTATGTATACTACTTACATTTTGCAGGTACCTAAAAATAAGGTTCTGTGAAATTGTTAAGAAAAACAAATATCATTCTCACGAGTTTAAATATAGTAGCACAGTTTAGAGAATTGTTTTAAATTAAAACTGAAACAACTTTGGTTAACTATTAATTATTATATCCCCTCCCCTTCCTGTAAGTTGAAATTTAGCAAAATCATTATAAATGATGGAATAACAAAGAAAAGATAAATGTTTGCTTCTGTTGATTTTGTTATGGTGCAAAAACCCAATTTTGTAAAAGATTAATAACGTAGCCCTCATTTGAAAGCTTTCGTTGCTGCTGACATTTTTGCTTTATATTTATTCCAATGCTTTGAACATTAGAATGTTTTCAGCATTCGAGTTAGACTAACAATACAAAAATGGCCTATTATTTATGAACTCAAATGAATGTGGTATCACATGACTTTTCGACTGGAAGAATGGCAGCATGTGGGTTTTTAGGCAAGTTTTATGAATACGCTTCTAGCATTACTTTATATTCCTAAAAAAATTGATTTATAGATTTTAACACAATTCAGTATATTTGAAATCACAAGATAATTTTTCTTTTAAATTATATCTTCTGAAAGATGAAAAATTCTCTGCAGGAAGATAATATGCTTACTATAAGGAATTTCAAACTCTCAAATTTTTCTCACCAAAGCACAAGGTCAACTTGCTACTTTTCAAAACTTTGTTTGCTCATTTTTTCAAAACAATGTTTGTTCAAAAATAAAATATTTTTTCTCTGAAGTATAGTTAGTGTAAAGTTATTGTTCTTCTCTCACTAAAAACTCATTCTTAGCATTAGAAAAAAGAAAGTGTTGTAGCTATGACATTAGGAAAAACAGCGTTTATGGTGAAAGTGTTTGTTGCTTGTTTTTTGTATTGAATTTTCGAAGCTCACAGGACACACTGCAAAGCCAGTTTTTTTTTAAATTACTTCAATGAGCATAGTAATAGAGTATGGACGTCACCCCTAAAACATATACTGCGATTGCGGCACATATATAACAAAAATTCTGGTTGCTTCGGACTTACCCTAATAACACATCTATTAAATAAATGTCACAGAAAAACTTTATTTCCATAGGCTATTATCTCTGTCATAACACAGAGGGCTGCTAACCAGCATTTGTAGGCTGCAGAATTAGGGCAAAAGCTGTGCAATCAGTGTTTTGTAAAAGATCCTGCAAAAGGTGCCTTGTTTTAGATTTTTTTTAGATATAATGCAGCAGGCCTCCCACTCTGATTTTCTTTATTTTCTGCTGAAACAGGGTCAAAAATTTTATGCTACTTCACATAACGGAAGTTATAAAGGAATGGAGGATTGTTTTTTGACAACCACTATGTACTTATTTTAAAGACATAAACTAATAGTACAGTCATTCTTATAGGAAACATTAATACAACAACAGAAAAGGATTGCAATAACAAATATTTTACAGCAACAGGCATGCAGCATCAACAATAGTAGTTAATCGACTTTTACAGTCCTCAAGGTACAGTAGTCCACTGTTTCAAAGGACAGGACAGTGCGTCCTTGCACACAATGACCATGAATAAGACTAAAGATAATCAATCCTTGTTTCATTAAACTTTTGTTTTATGAAGGTATACATATACTCTCTCCAAACTACAGCAATTCACATGGATAGACACATTACAACAACGTTCTATCATAACCTATCAGTACAAAAAACCACCTTTCAGTGTAGATGATTTTGATTTCAAAAACAGAATTACAGAGAAAGAGATGGGTAGATTAGATGTAAAGAGTGTTTAGAAAGAATAACCTGACACAAACCTAAAAGAATGGAACAGATTTTCCAGCCAAACATGACAAAACTCAGTTCACTGAAATAAATGCTATATAATAAGCACATGTGAAAAGCATCAACAAAATAAGATAACTGCGCTGTTCATCACATCAGCACACTACACTTTTAATGTTCTCTTATTTTCTTAGCTTCAGAAAGAATATGTCATGAATAATTTTTAAGGATACGCCAAACCCTTTTTACCCTTGTTGATAACAATGGTATATATATTTCCTGAACTATGAAATTCAAGTATATAAAAGTATATGTATATATTTTAAAAGCTTATTAAATTTACCATTCAATCATGCTTATGTTATTATTAGTTGATAGAACTAAAAGGCATATTGAACACGTTTTTAAAGCCTTTGATACTTGAGGGTAAGCTACAAACATTTTACATATATATATATTGAAATCAACTCTCCTCATGCATGAGAAGGGTGCCTGCTTTTTTTGTAAACATATTTTAAGATTTGTGATTAATTTTCATACTCCTACGTTGATAAAAATTAACTTTACTGCACAGTAACTTCTTCTATGGTAACTTTTCTTAAAAAAATATACTAAAGTATATATTATACTTATGCTATTTTATGTCTTGTAGTAATTTAGTGATATTTTATGACTTTTTTATGATTTTATGCAAAGAGGCCTGGTTGCAGTATCCCACAATTGTAGGATTTCGCTGGCTGGCTAAGTATCCTGTTACTGTTCTGCCCAGATTGCGAACGCAGCCTGTTTATAAACAGGATAACCAGATTAGTTTTAGTGACCGGATTATGAACGCTGATGATATAATGGCTGACCAGACAGGCTGTGATTTGCATTTTCTTCAAACTTTTGCGAATGAAACATTGACGAATTATTGTCACTAGCCATAGCGAAAAAAAGTATCGACGTAATTTTTAGTATAAACTCCTCTTGTGAATTCAACATAGTATACTTTGAAGTAACTAAATTTCACGGAACTAGATTTTGCGGATGGGTGGGCTCATTTTCATTTTTTGTGGGAATTGAATTGTGGGGATGACCCAAATTATTCATTTTGCGGGAATAAGTTTGGTGAAAAGTTATTAAACTTGCGAATCCCAAAATTTAGTTTCCACGAAATTTAGTTTCATTTGAGAACAACAACTTTGCCATCAGGGCTATTTGCTTGTCAGAAGTGATGAAGAATGATATAAAAGCCAGTTGGACCGATTATGTTTGTTGTATAAGTGAAGAATAACGTAAAAGTGTTGCACATAAGCCGGCCTGCCCCGATTATGTTTGTTCTATAAGTGCCAAATATTACTTTTTTTAACTGTCGTACATAAGTCGGCCAGTCCTGATTATGTTGCCCTGATTATGTTTTTTCTGTCCTGTTTATAAACATGGCAAGTTGCCGCACATAATCCGGGCAGCATTTATAATCCAGGCAGAGCATTACCAGCATTATCAGTTCTCCCTGGCTGTTGGTAGCTATCAACATTATTCTCATAGAAAAAGTACTTTACCATGTCGCAAGAAAACCTGCAGCTAATCAAGAAGAGTCTTAACTTTCAGCTAATTACAAAAAAGATTAAATTTAATAAAATACAAAACGAAGACAAGCTTAGAATTTGTAGACGGAGTGGATTCAAACTAATTAGGTTGAAAAGGATACAATCGGCTGGACCATAACTTTCTGTACTTTCTTAGACATCTTGATTTAAGGATTTCGACCGAATTAATACCAACAGATATCACGATCACTCTCCCCTACGAGAGAACTTCAAAATATAATTATCAGGCAAACTTTAGCGCCATTCAGCTGTTCATTGAACGAAATGAGTTCGTTTCACATGCGTCTGAGATATCGTGTTAAATTACCTGACCGGAAGGAGAATTTTTTTTTCTAATGAAAGACTTATGCCATAGTGGTCTTCAAATTACCTAGTTTCTGTTAAAAAAATAATAATGGCGGACAAAGTAATGGTATTATTCTAAAGTTCACGGTTAAATATTTTTAACCTTAAAAATTTACGTACATGTGAATGCGGCTTTAAACGCCACCCTGATAATTATATATTCTTTTAAATAAGGGCAATTTGATTCCCGCATTTGAAAATTGTCATTTCGTAATTTGTCTTTTTTTTGAAATATTGCAAGTAAAACGTAAGCGGTTTAAAATCTGGGAAGTTTCAACACAAGAATGAATAACAGTTATTATGGCTCGAACGTAGAATTTGTAGATTTTTCAAAATAGTATAAAAAAATTAAATATTTTTAAAATGTTTAAAATAATAAAAATCGCGTAGGCAATGGTACAAAGTTTGAAAATGCAACGCGCAACGGTTGAAAAAAGGGTTACTAGCAAATTGTCACACAAGTAGAGGACATTATAAAATTTTAGCGTCCAACAAAGCGGCGTTTACAGTTCACGCTTTACGGTTTACGCTATTTATCTATAGTTCCCCCAGTTCTCTTTAAACGAAGAGACCTGGGCAGACTCAAAAACAAACACAAAAAATCCGCAAAAAAGACAATCTGAGGGTAATGCTAGGAATTCAAACTTCAGCAGCAGCATTCTAGCTGCGTTCATTTATCTGATTTTAACTTAACGATGGTCTTTTGCTATACCAACCAGGTCAAACAAAAGTGTTGCAATATATTAGTTCAGCTGACAGAAAATATTGCAGGAATAGCTTTAGCCGTCGATCCCAAAGTTCATGATATTATTGACGTGTATATAGTTCTGAGAACCGCACAGATCACAATAGTCGGCTTAAGACCGTCAGTTAACTTTGACAATGCGCTTTCTTTCACAAAGCATGTTAATGCATTGTGCAAGAGCGTCAATGTCAAGTTATCTGCTTTAAGACGTTTATCAATATTTATGTCATTTGATAAACGGAAGTATTATACCGAATTTGTTTCTCGCGTCATAAAATCAGATATTGTCCTCTTACTTGATCCTTTACTACGTGTCTACTAAGAACGGCAACAAAAGTTCCGTTTCGTTATTGAGATCAACATTACTTTGCATAGGAGGCTCCAGATCATTCAGAAAAGAACAGACATGAAGTTCTCTAACGTCTTATTAATCATTCGACAAGTAGACTAAAACATATTTAAATCAACGAAATATTTTATTATATATTTATGGAGTAGTGTCAACCTCGTTCCCAGGGCATTTTGCCTTGTTGATGAAGCCACTCCCTCCGTAAAAACGGCTCAGGGGCCAAAAGACCCTGGGGATGAGGTTGGAGTAGTGTGATAGTTTGATTTAAAAAGTTCGCGTGTTTGCAAACTCCACCTTATCAAAGGCAATTATATTTTATATATAAACCTTTTATATAACTGTAAGGTGTAAAGAGTTTTGAGGAAAACCTGTTAAGCAAACATTGTTGAACGATATGAAAAATAAACAACCTTGTCACAAGCGCATTTTCCATCATGGCAAAAGAGACAAACTGCGCTGGGTACGAGGTTTGGAGGTCAAATCAGTAAATAATGACTATATTATATACATATGGTATATTTACTATCGACTCGTGTATCATCACAGATATTGTTGTTGCTGTTTTTCCATTTCAAGAGATATTCATTTAAAAAGTAAGATGAAAAGTGTTAAAAACATGTTTGACCTGGAACTTGATTGGAGCATACTCATTCTTTAATTCTCACTAACGAAGGTAGGTTTTTGTTTACACTGACTGAACATGTAACCACGTGCCCAAGGCTCTTTTAAATTTAAAATTTATGTAGTTCTTTTTGGAAATCACAATCGAATTAGAAAACGTATTTTGAAATAAGCGGCATTCTTGTTTAAGCGCTCTAGGCGTTTAATAAAATTTTATTTTATCATTGAAAAAGCACAACAAAAACTACTATAGTGTAACGAATTAAAACAAGAAGCCCTGCGGCTTTAAGATTTCCGTCATTAGCCTGAAAGATTTTGAAATTTAAAGTAGACCTTGAAAACGGAGAATTATGGGGTAAACAAATCACGAGTATCACAATTCTCAACTATTTTTGTAACTAACCTGCAATGTTAAAATACAACTCAATAAATAAAAATTTTACATAGCTATATGAAGTATTCTAAAATAACAGTTAAAACTTCAACTGGATATTTTTAAAAGTGATCAGGAAAATTCTGGAAATTCCAGAATACAAATCTTGCTATGTAGAAACTTGACGATTCGAATATAATAACTTCTGAACGAGCTCAACTGATCTGAAAAAGAAAGTACGTTTTAAAAATAAGAAACAAGAATACAATTTTACCATAAACTGAATTAAAACCAGGTTGTTTAAATATTGTCTCTTTAACCTCTCTTTGCCTCTTTGATTTAAAAAGGGAATTTAATACGAAGATACAAATCCATGCGATGTGATGCACATGTATATTATATATATAAATATGTATATAAATTTAATCAGGCCGGCTTTTGACATCTTTGTTAAACAAGTAACATATTAAGCAAGCGATGCATGATTTTGAAACCTGTGGACAATACAGGATTTATTTTGTTGAAATCGATTTATTGAATTCAACTGATTTTTTATTATTCTTTTTTGATTCGAATTCTCAAATTTCAATTTCTTTCGGGGAGTCGGATTAGTTGCAAGTTTTCATTTTGAGGAAACTGATTGGTCATTGTTTTGTTTGACAAATTGACAAATTGAATTCAACAAGTTGAAACATAAAAGGGCATATACACACACAATAAATTTGCGGATTTGAAAAATCGATTGTCCTTTTCGTGAGATTTTTAAAAATCAAGTCATATCTAAGAAATCTTAGAAAAATATTTTGTGATACTTTGGGTGAGTTCAAGAAAGATTTTCAAGCAAATTAGGCACAAGGAGAACTGATAATTAGCCAGTAACAGAATAGTTAGCCGTTTCCAATGGCGCCATAGCTTGGTGGTTATAACTCTGGCATTTTGTGCGTGAGAACGGGGTTCGATTCCCCTTGGCGGCAATTCAATATTGGTGAGTGAATGCTACCATAGCCCCGGGTTAACCTAAGCCATGTGAGAGAAAATGCTACAGGGAGTTGTTTGGTAGAGCGGGGACCCTAATTGGATCTGATCCAATTAGGGTCCCCGCTCTACCAAACAACTCCCTGTAGCATCCAACAGCCCTCTGCATAGCTCAAAATGAGCATTAAATACTCTAAGACTCCTTATCTAAGCTATGGCCTTTCCTGGAAATAATAGACAGGATTTGTAAGGCTAGCCATATAAAATATACAGACATTCTATTTATCTATGCAGAATAATTATATATACGGTGTGTACAGTATAATTAGCCGCTTATACAGCTACTTATACGATATATATCTTTTTACTTAAATTTTCACTTTTCTTCGTTATCAGTCTCCCCATAGCCATCTATATTTATATAGATCAACATAAAGTTGTGCTTCAATTAAAACCAAGAAAAAGAAAAAGAAACGATTTTGCAAAAAAGTTATAAGTTTACTGTAGCTAGCAGTACATATGTCGTATATATTATTAAACAACAAAACTATTCTGATTTCAAGAAAAAACATGGAAAAGACGCAGTTAGCTGTAAAGAACACAAGAAGCTTTTAACGCTAATTATACTAGGCGTAGCATCTAATTATCCTGCATCGGTTACAGGTTAATTACCAGTTCACCGACTGCTCAGTGCAAGCAACAATAAACTTTTGTCACGTTTCGACAACTTTTTTGCAAAAAATATCTTTTTATCTGATAGAAGTAGTCCCACAAAGTGTCATTTGGAAGTTATTTTTAGCCCCCTTTTTTCCCATAAGAACAGGAGTTGGGTGTCCAGTCATGGAAGAACTACGCAAGGCAGGATAAAGGTTTTTTGTTGCTTGCTCTTTAAGAAAAAAAGGCACTCTAATCAAAGCACTATTTTGTGTAGCTAGCTCCATAGCTAGCTAGCAAGTAAATAATGTCAGCACCAATCAAAAGGAGATCCAAGTCAGCACCAAAAATTGAGATAGCTAGCTAGCCAGCACACCTTTCTCACTTAGCTATATATAAAATAATTCTTACCTGATAAAATACACGAATTTAAAAAATAGTGCTTAGCTCCCCATGACCAAACCAAAGAGACCAGCAAGGGGCGACCAACAAAATGTAAGCACTTTTAGTCATGGCCGCACACGGAATGTTCTGGCCACACGAAGAGTACACTCTCTGTTCAGATTGGTCATTTAATTGACAGAGATTATAATAAAGCATCTTCATTGGCTTTCGAAAAAATGGAATTTTCCGAGCGTTTAGCCTGGACAAAAACTTAGCAGCGTCCGGGCTCTGCGCTGTCTCTCTCTATCTATATATATATCTATCTTCCATCAGGCGATTTTAAAGATTCCGCCCCGCATAGCGGCGACGGAAATCAATAAGAAACCACTTGGCTAGAAAACTGGGAGATAGGAAGTTACAAAAGAATTGTACGGCGCGCGGAAAAGGGAAAATCGGGAAGGGGTTTTCTACTTCTTCAGATGTGTAGGCCAGGTAAGCATGGTTGAAATTGCGCTACTGGCAATTTCTGTGACGTGCGCGTTATGGAAAAGTGCACACGACGGCTCGCTAAGTTTCGAAGCCATGCTGACTTGAAAAATGATTCTGTTCGGAGTCTGCTGAAGTTTTGGCAAGGTGATTTGGTTACTTCAAGAAAAAAAAAAAATCGGTCTTTTACAAAAAATAGCATGTTCAGGATTCAGCACGATTCCCTCCCTAATTCGAATTTTAGAGTGTAAACAGGGCTTTGACAAATTCAATTTGTCTACTTGAGAAAAGCACCTGGTGATGCAACTCGTATTGTCGAAAGAGATTGTCTCTCCAATGTAAACTATGGAAATAAAGATTGAATGAAACTTGAATTATGTTTTCTTGATTTTGAAATAACGTAATTTCTCTCAGTAATTCGAATTTTCACTCTCTGAAGCTGAAAGTTCGAATTACAGAGACTTTCTATAATTCGAATCTCTCTATAATTCGAACAAAAGATTTCCCCCGTGGGAATTCGAATTAGGGAGTACAGTTGACTAACAGTTGACTAACTGTACTTGCATTCTATTTTATAAACGCAGGGATATATTTACCTTATCTTGTTGCGGCTAAAGCAAGGCTAACGACAGGCTGGGACATGTCCCCGACCACACCCCTGGTTTCTTCGGCCCTGTAAAGTGCAGCGTTTATTAGGATTTAAACCATTTACATGAATTAAAAAAAAACAAGAAAAACTAATCAAATAAATGTATGAATCTGATGTGTTTTTTGTGATAATTTGTATATACTTTTCAAAAACACCCTGTTAACTTGGTCATAGACAAAAAAAGATTTTTCTGTTGTTCACAATAACTTGGTGTAGAAGGATAGCGAAGTAGCTGCTGATGTTAAGCTTTTGTACAGACCTTTTGATCAAAATACCATCTTGAGTAACTTGTTGAAGAAATAACAATTTAAACAGCTATGAAAGAAGAGAGTTATATTTTTGTCTACAGAATTTTAAGATTTCCTCATTAAAACAAAAACACGAAAAGGGTTATTTTTGTTATTTTCTTTATGTGAGATGAATAGGAAGGTTGTTTGACAATAAGAAATGAAAGATTATCAGGCTTATGAATCAAACTGTGACACAACTTCGATCTCAGAGCTTCTTCAAAAAGAAATTTACATATCAGAAAGCGAAAAAGAAGCCCTGGGGACGAGATTAGAACGCAGATTGTGTGATGTTATTTTTATTTATTAATTTATCGTTAAGAACTTAAATATTCTTTTATTGAATTGATTTTCTTCAAAAATAGATATACTTTTTTCAACATTCATTCGATTGTTTGTGTTTTTGCGTTCATTTCCAGAGTTTTTTGTATACAATATGTGAAGGCTAATTAAAATAAATAATTTAGGTAATATGTAGAGAGAGAATAATGAATATAGGCTGTTTGGAAATGTTTAAAGAAAAGGTAAACGACATTTGAATACTGTTTTTTTAAATGCTTTTTGTTGAAATATTCTGGTGTTACATATCAAAAACAATAATAACTATTGTGGAGTTTCAAACATTTTTGACATCTGTTCATTTTTGAGAAGATTTATTTTTTTAATTAAGTTTTCGGGTATTTGAAATATTATTTAAGTTTCCGTGTATCTCTTCTTTTACAACAACAGACAATAACGAAATTTTCTGTATTATGATAATGTCAACAATATTAGTTTGAATTTAAACTTTCATTGTAAGACTGCTTTATTTTTAACAAAAATTGGCACAGTAAAAATAAAAGCATGCCGGAAGACATTTTTCAGGCTAAAATTGGTCTAAAAACAAATTTAGAAAGTTTTCGAAAAGAATTGGCGCAAAAAGTTAGCTTTGCGTTACCTCTAGGAGAGGCAGAGGCAAATTAAAGAGAGGGGAAATTTGACTAGACTTACAGCACTATATAACTTTTGTACTTTCGCGCCTAGTTTTGCTCAATATCATGCCAGGAATAGTTTTTGAATATCATCTAAGAATCCGAAATCTTTGAAACTGCAATAGCTTTTCATTGAATGATTTCTAAAGAGTTCATCTCCCTTTTAACCATATTCAGAGAGTTAAAAACGGCACTATCTTTATATCTTATCAACTACTGTTTCTTTTTCAAAGTTACTTGACAGATACCCATCCCAAACTAACAAATATGACGGCCTCGTTTCCACGCGTGGTTATGTGCGGACGTCAGCAAACAAACATGTATTGTTGCAATGTGCACTTCCAGAAAAGTTTCGACGGTTCGAATCGTGTGCATAAAACTTTTAACTTGTTTTCAAGCTTCCTACAGCCAAAATAAACATATCTCCTTTTAAATTTGTGACAGGCGTTATACATCAACATAACAAAAAACATTTTTGCCATTTTTGAAAGGTACATAACCTTTCAAAAATGCCGAAAAGCCCTCTTTGGGTTATTTTGCGACCTTGTGGTGTAATTTTTTAAAAAAATTCAGCTACTATAAGTTTTACGTAAATCTCGCAAGGTTATATAAGAAGTAAGAAGGTACAGATTGAAAAGCCTGGGGAGAGCATTTTTTAACACAACACCCTTCCCCAAACTCAGAGGGTTTATCACATGCTTTGTTTGCACGAGAAGAGTGTTTCTGTTTAACATGGACCCTGGGCGGCTTCTGGATTGAGATATATTAAAGTTTCGTTTCGCTTTTAACAAAATTGGACACAGAGAACAAAAAAGATTCTGATCACGATAAAGATATCAATTTTTTGATTTTTTGTTACCTAAATTTTTTTTGGACAAAATTATTGCAAAATTAAATATACTTTGTTTTCAACAAAACTTAGCAAACAAAAAAGGGTGATATCAAAACTTTGAATTTGGTAACTAAACACTGTTTTAGACCATAACTGGTACTCATTTTACGTCTACTGACTACAACACGGGTCGCAACATCGTTGTACTGGATTACAAAATAATAGTTATATCATAACAATCGCGAAGAACTCTCACGCTGATGCAAACATTCAGTTAAAAACGTTTTAATGGTCTTAACTGCTTCGTTGACCTCCTCTTAGAGATAACTTAGGATTAATTTTTTTAAGCTTCTTTGAACATTACAAAAAAAATACCAACAAAACCACAAATTTTCTTTCAATTTTGCACCGCGAAATCTCTCAAAGTTTAAAGAAGAAGTGAGAATTATCTCAATATTTGGGTATATGAATAACCTCGTTACCAGGACATTTTCTTCTGCACAGATCTGTCAATAACAGAGGGTCGGTGAGAGACAAAAAGGTCTTGGTACCAGGTTGTGATTGTAACTTACTTTTCAGCCCGAATAACCACGACCCTTAGCTTAAATAGTTCCTGACTATAGTTCCACTTATTTTTCTAATCCCTCTTAACATCTATGTAGGGTTTCGACAAAAAAATGGAAATTAAGAACTTGATTTCAGTTGGCTCTACCTATGTACCTTCCAACCCTATTAAACCACGCGTTTTTAAACTCAGTATTGGCGCATTATAATGGCTAAGAGTTAGAGCGTAAACCTTGGTAAGTTGTTAGTTTCTTCATATTCCCATAAAACAATAATTCTGTACCGTAATCAAACTTCCACAATAAGCTATTCATGTAGGGTAGGGTAAGATAACTTTTGTACGCCAAAGGGTTTAATATTTAGTATAGTATGTTAACACATATCACTTAAGTATATCTCTTATCTCATAAAACCTTGAAGGTTAAGTTTTTCGAAAAGCATCTACGAAGCTTAAATACGCCTTGGACATTAGATTTTCGCGTTCCCTAGGAGGGGTGTAATATACTTACGAAATACCAAGATTTCGAAAAGCCGTCTGTATCTTATTAAATTATGGTCTGCAAGTAATACCACTTGTGTTTTGTGTTTTTGCACTAAATAAATGCTGTACTTGCAAATATTTAAGTTAAAAACTAAAAAAATAGTTTTTTCCATATCAGAAGTTAATTTAAATTAATTTAAAGCATATTCCAAATAACGTTACAGCACTTTTAAATATGCCACAGGCCATGTTTCTAGGGCAAATCTACTGCTTTGTTTATATTGAAAACCAATGTCTAACATAAAATGGCAATCTTAATTTTAGTTAAGTAATTTTTTTTAAAAAATGCGATTTTTAATTGCGTCGTTTATTTTATTTGCAAAAAAACCGTCAACCGATTAATAAACCAATTTGTATTGAGTTATTTCGTTTTAAATGATTTTTTCTTACATTTTTGCATCATCTATCTACTCAATCTGCAAAACTAATTTGCTATTTCCCAGGAACGTCCATATCATATTTTCTCAGCTGTATCAAGCCTGGCTTTCAGTGATCGGGTTAATGTTTGAGACAGTGGAGATAAATTAAGACTTGGCGGTTTAAATTTCTTAATAAAATGAGAAGTCGGCATTTTGCAACAATCCTTTGAGTTATTTTAGCTAAAGTGTTTTGTTGATCTCAAATCAATTATTCCAATTATGTACCAAATCATGGAGCCATTATGAAACGTAAAGCGCATTTTCACAATCCATGGGAGATCTTTCATAGCTACTTAAGATGTGAATAAACATCTCTTCAGGTAAGCATATGTTGGTAAAAACAAAGAAATAACGAACGGTTAGAAACTTTTTAATGGTAAATACTAAACTTCTTATGTTTCTTATTCAAAGTATGTGGAATTTGAATGAGAACTGAAGTACGTTTTATTAAGAAACTCAAGCTTTGTTTCCAATAATAGATATCGTGTGTAGCATCGCACGACAGATTTGCGTCAACTGCAGTGTTTTTACATTTCTTTTTCCATCATGTTGTGCATTTTGTTTACAAATATTTGGCGGGAAAATCAGAGATACAAAGTCGACAATGAACTGATTTTGTTGCTGATCCGTCGGGTTTTTTTTGTATGAAATGTTGTTAGCTATATAGAAAGAAAATTGACTGAGTGAGCTAAGGTATTTTGGGTTAAAAAACTTAAAAAGCGCTGGGAAAGAGGTGTTTGTTGGACAGCTTTATTAAAAAAAATCCTATTAATTTTGTTTTTGTTTGGTTGTTTGTTTTTGACAAATTTCAGTGCTGTTTTGATTAAAAACATACCTTACAATAGTTGTGGCAATTTTTGACAAATATAGACTTGTGTTTCCTATAAACTGAAGCTATGGATTCTTTACAACAATAATTTCTCGAAAGGCAGCGATATATGTATAATCTCGATCCCAGGTCCCTTAAGTTAAAAACTTAAAAGTACTGGAGAAGGGGTTGGTTGGATATATTGACAATTTGAGTATATTGATGTCGATAAAGGATAAGGATTCTAATTTGTGACCCACAGAATTAGGAGAAAGTCTATAATGATAGGAAATGTAAGAGCAGCATTCTTTAAATTTTGCTGAGCTGCGATATGATCACTAGGGCACATAAGTTTTGAGGTGAGCAGGAAGAATGTGCCATGGTTAGTTGTTAAAACAGTGAGCTATGTTAATTCCTATGTTTAGTACACGACACAGTTAATAGATTTTTTACTTTCTAGGGGAGGTGCTTAAAATAGGGAGGAGGTTACAAAATCTCTAAGGGAACTATGTATTTTAGCAGTATTTATGTATTTTTCTCGTTTGCGACATTATAATGTTTAAAGTTTGAAATTGAAACCAAAAAAACTGACACGAAAAATGTTCTTTTATAAAAAGAACCTGGCAATATTTGATTGGTGGTTTATTAAACAAGAGCACATACACATATATAAATAACTAAAAAGGGTGCTTAAAAGAGTGGTGCTTGTAATTCACCTTTAAGGAGGGGCGCTAACCAAAAGGAGGGGCGCTAACCAAAAGGAGGGGCGCTAACCAAAAGGAGGCGCTTAAAAGATACACAACAGAGTCTGTTTATTTTAATTTTGGATTTGATAGGTTTGTTTTGTTTTTGTTTTGAAGGTTTATTGTACAAAAAGATTTTCTTAGGGTTTGAACATATGTAATACACACAAGTACATGTGAATGCTTGAATGAGTCGGTCAGTGATGGTAAATAAGCTTTAAAACCGATTAAAAGTCTTACACGTCATGTGCGAAGAAGAAGTCAAAATTTAATTATAAAAACGAGCGACATATTTCTGGGTCATATTTTGCGATGTAGATGTCGCGTTTGGTTGTATCTTGTGTAACTTCTAGATGACACACAGATGTCACATTTCGTGGTTTGTATATTTTCCGTACTTGTTTTTGGATTGTGTGTTAGAAAATATATTCGCATTTACTGCTTATATTAATGGGGTCGTTACGCTGCAATGTCAAATATGCTCCAACCTTGTGGTAGCCAGGGCGCTGTGGTTTTGGACCAATTCTATCAATCTTTGATTTTTCTATGCATTTGTACTCATATGCGTGAAACTGGTTGGTCATGCAAATCGTGGAGCCATCAAAGCAATACTTTGTTTTCGGCCAGTGACGTGAAAAGATATTGTGTGTGAATTCCCAGAGTAAGCCTCTTATTAACTGAAACACTATCCGAAATTTGCAATCCAAAAGAGCAGCAATTATTTGTCCACTTTGTTGAATTCTTTTGACAATTCGAAGTTTTCCAATACAAAAACAAATTAAAAGTATGGTTTTGTTGTTGACTTTTTATTTGAAATCCTGTCATAAAATGGACATGTCACTGTTATACAGAAGTGACAAGTGAATGAACATCCAATTAATGAAAGATTATTAGTTAATTTTTTATAATTCAGATTAGTTTAAAAACCCGCTCCTAATTGAATTAGATTTAACGAATGAAAGGACGATTTTTAATCCTATAAAAATATGTTTACCTATTTATTATGTTGATGCAACCAAAGATAATCATGACAGTTGAAAGCTCTCCTGATAAGAATAATAAATTGCAACTTCCGTTGTTCTTTAAATATGGATGGACCAAGAATTGTCATAATTTCCATGCACTGGTGTATATTCTCAATGAGTTACCTGTCGTTCATGATGCGAATTTAAGGCGTGCTTTAGAGGGCGAAGATTATTTAGAGGTGACTTTTATGTATGCGTGACATTTAAATAAAGTTGTCACTAGTCTGATTTCAACCCATTCAACCCATTCTTCTCACTGGATTGCATAGTAGTGCAGGCAAAACAACTGTTCGTTAGTTGATTGATGTTTTTTTATTCTTTTGACTTTGGCGTATTGTTAGCGTAAGGATACAACCTCACGTTCAATCTGAAAGGTCATAATTTGGAAGTCCTTAATTGGTATATCATTAAGCCGTTATTATTTTCTTCTGTTATTTTTTCTTAATTGACAGGAAGTTAATTAAAACCTACTGTGAAACAATATCCCCTTGTTTCAGTTTCAACCTTCTTTATGAATAAAAGTTGTTAGCAGAGCAATACAAATAGGATATTGTGGTCATATAATGAACAATGCTTCTTGCGTTGCTGGAATTTTTGGTGACATGACGCAACGTGTCGGTATAAGTGATCTGGATAGCGGTCTGGTTGTGACATTTGCTTCTATTTGACCGCAATTAGTTCTTAAAGTTCCCTAAGTGATTTTTTCAGCTAAATTAACGTTTTTGGTGGAAAAATAAGTATGTCCGTCTAATTGTGTGTATTTACCGTCTAAACTTTTACGTCAACCTGTCGCTTTTGACTTTTACAATTCTACTGAAGATGTCTTAGAAACAACAAAATAAGCCATTGTTCAGTGTTTTTAATGAAAAACTGTGTAAAGCTTAAAATGTTCTTAACTTGTTTTCAATTTCTTCTCTAGTTGATTATTAAAAAAGTATGTCTTAAGTAGTAGTCCAGTACCAAATGACTCATAAATTAGTTTCTTGAAAAAAACGTGCATTTTGTCATTGGCCTTGTTGTATGTTATATTACACAACTCTTTAAAATGTCCTGGGAACAAGGTTGACGATTAACACGCCGCATCCTTTGCCATAATACTTTCTCATGACAAAATATTTTCTCGCATAATTTAATTTTTTAACTTTTATCTTAGATATACTGCAAATAGCAAATACTTAATTTATGGACCAATATAATTTTGATTTTTTTTGTTGCACAAAGGTTGGATAAGCCATCAGATAGTCGTGAATAACGGTAATTTAATATAATTGATTTCGTCCAATTAGATCAATACAAACATGGTTGCTACGGAAGAGGCATCCAGTGAACCAAGGTTAGAGAATATTAAACATTGTTGTGATAATGATTATATCACAAGTTTAAACATAAACACAAAAAGTGCATGTTTATCGCGGTCATTAAAGGACGGTGCTAACGATAACATAAATGTCGGTGGAGCGATTGATTTAGAAGGATCAGCGGAGTATTTAGACAACAACAATATACCGCACGCACGTGTACCATTTTTGACAGAAAGAAAAGTTGATGAAACCAACATGGCTATTTGGTCATCGAAATCTGGATTCAGAGAGGATATTAATAATTTCCAATACGTTGAACAAAGAAAGACAATTGTGAGAAGGAATTTGAAGTTTCACGCGACACTGTTGTTTGCGTTGGCGGTCTTAGCTGCGTCACTCACGATCATCGACACGCAAGTTAGTCTAAATTTACGTGAACAAAACAAGTATATTTTGGATGCGACACGTAATGTTTCAAAATTTAATCTGTCGAAGAATGTTTTACAGAAAGAGCGCGAGAAAGCCAAAATGTTTACAGCAGTGGATATTGGTCTAAAAGCAGCTATATCTGTTTTATCGATTATCACCTGTGCCGCATTATATTTTTATTATCGGAACATTTTTAATCTGAAAATTATAAGACATTTTTACCCACCGACTATGTCGATCACTAGAGCTTCGCCTCTATTTAAGAATTATATTATCGAATGTTTTATTTGCATGCTACATGTGCCGCCATTTTTAACAACTCACGCAGGATTCCCGCCAAGATTGCAGCTGGTGGTGCTGCTTCGTTTGTATTTACTTGGAAGATATTTGAAAGAAAAACACGAGCTCATGAACAGCCAATCAACGCGATTTCTAGCATCAGTAACAAAAACAGAATTGACTTCTATGTTTTTATTTAAAACATTTTTCATGCAGTACCCCTTTCAACTTATCTTGCTTGCCTACATTATATTATTGTTTATTGGTGGATATACAGTTTGGATACTCGAGCAAAGATATACGTATTTGGTAAGTTTGTTTTACTGCGTTTTATCTGTGCAGACAAACAACCTTGCGATTGTTGACAATTGTTGTTCAAATAAATTGTAAGTGAACACCATAAAACCTGGGAATCGGAATTCTTACAGCAGGGGGCGCATTATTAAAGTAAACGGAATTTCTCATTTTTGGCTAAGCATAATCTTTCCTTGAATTTTAACACGCGAAGTTTCGCTGTATTTCTATATGACAGCTCAATTCCCATCCTAACTAAATGACACCACAAAAAATTTAAAGATGAAGAGCAACCTTGTGCTTAGGACTTTTCTACGCCTGTGATCGGATGAGAGAAGCCATCTTGTCAAAATATTATAGACGTAGAAGAGCTCTGGGAACGAGGTTGAATGTATTGCATTTGTCAAACCTTATGTAGATTGTAATAACTACATAAGGTTTTAACCTCGTCGCCAGTGGTTCTTGCCTTCAAACCTTGGGGACGAGGATGATAAGGTTTCAGCTTTTTTGCCTCGCTCAAGTTTGACGTTTTTTATTAACAGAGACATCTGCGGTAAGATGTCTGGTGTATTATGTGCTTCTTATCTCTGCTATTTTGAGACAACCACAATGATTATTTGTCATGGAAAATGACGAATATTGACGTCATCGTACAGCACTGTTGAACCTAGTAATTTAAAAAAAAAATTGTCAGGTACGTTTTTATAATTAGGCCAAAAAATGCGTCAACTAGGTTTTTTCTCATAAAGTTTCTTATCAGAAAATTTTAATTGTTTCTGGTTTTCTTATAAAACGGTTTCTTATTAAAAATTGATTATATCAAAAAATTGTGCACAAGAGGCGATAATTCAACAAAATAACAATCAAGTTTGATAAACTCCTGAAGGAAGTACAAAATGTGCTTTACAACAGTACCCTGGTGATCATTTAAATGGTCTAACAAAAACGGAAAGAACTTTGACAATATTTTTGATTTCGCTATGTAAATTGTTGAACAAATCTTAGCAGGGCGTGCAGTTACTAACGCACGAAAATCGACGTCTTTTATAAGTAATAGTTTCTGTCTGGTTGGGTGTGAACAAGGAGGTATCTAATGAAAAGTAATTTGCGTTTGATTACTATACTTGTCACGATTTCCGCTGAACACAGCATAAAAACATTTTCATGCACATCTTACACAGAATAGAAACAACATAACAACAAATCCTTTTGGAAATAAAAACATGACGGCTCATCAATTTAAATGACAAACAAGACGTATGATATACGCAAACAATCTCGCAAATAAAGTTTACAAAAAGCTGTCTATCAAATTGTGATTTCTCTTACAAAGTTAGACACGACATATTTTGCTATTCAGATAGGCAATAATATTTGTTACGCACTACGCAGTTATTTTTCAAAATTGATTAGTGAGATCTTCTTGAACGGAAAATTCCTCGAAATTTCAATTTTCGTTAGGTCAGTCTGGGGTAAACTGACTGGCAGGAAGAAAAAGACCACAAGCCCCACCTAAAATTTGCGAAATTCAGTAATTCAGTACCCCCCCCCCCCCCAAAAAAAAAAAAAAAAAAAACGGGGTATAAGAAAGTCACTCAGTGAGAAAAAGAAAATTATAAAAAAATAGTATACGATCTTAATTGTTCGAAAAAAGAAATAGCTGCAGTTAAAAAAATATATTACCAGAACTGTCACAAACAGCAAACTTCGATAAAAAGAATCCTGTACACTTATGGCGCAGAGACAAATAACAAGCAGGGAATCGGAGAATTTACGTTTTTTTGGAGTGTTTCCGAAATCATATTTCTCTACGTTGGCGTGTCATTAGCGTAGCGAAAAGAATTTCGTTCTCGTCATTATTTATATATGGTGGAGCGTCTTCGTTTTTCTCTTACGTATTGTTTGTTGTGGAAATTTTATTTTTCGCAGACTACTTTCCAGGCATTTGGGGAGACCTTAATTCTGCCTATATTCACTTTTGAAAACTTTGGTGGAAACACCTTTACTTTACCAGTCAGTCAAATAAAGCTTTTGAACACTTATCTTATCTTTTTAAAAAATTAACAAGATGCAGGCGCTGCATAAACTATCTCGCTATTAAAAATGCACAACTATGAAACATCCACAATGCGACCCAATTCTACAATTTCTGCTAACAAAAATACAGCCTATCATTCATGGTTAAAAGTCGCGCGATTGAAACGTTTATGGTCTTAAACGGCATTTAGGTGACAAAAACTCAAAATTTTAATGTCACCATCATGTTCGGCATACTTTTTTTGTTAACTTTGCCAAATTTTGTCTAAAATAAAGTAGTTTTAATTTTTGGACCAATTTTGGCCTAAAATGACATTTAGGTGACAAAAATCAAAATTATGATGTCACTATTATGTTCAGCATACTTTTTTGTTAACTGTGCCAAATTTTGTCGAAAATAAAGTAGTTTTAATTTCGGACCAATTTTGGCCTAAAATGACATTTAGGTGACAAAAAATCAAAATTTTAATGTCACCATCATGTTCGGTGTTAACTTTGCCAAATTTTGTCTAAAATAAAGTAGTTTTAATTTAAGTACTTAGAGAGTTTAGGTACGAAGTTTAAATCTGTGACGTTGCAATTGACCATTTGTGACATTTAGTTAGTTACGAGTTGGAAACCTATCCTCGCAGGCGAGATAGTAAAAAGAAAAAAAAAAGTAAAAATAGTTACTAAGATGAGATTCGAACACACGACTACTCCCGTGTCGGTGCTCAGAGAGGCAAAAATTTCCATTCTTGTAGGACACATTTGCGTTTTAATACAATCTCACGAGCTTGTAATAAATAAGAAGCGCACATTGCGCACTTAATTCTTTTATCGGCCACGTAGTTTTCGACAAATCACTTCAAACGGAAGATACTCAACCAAAACCAAGAATCGAAGTATATGACAGCGACATGAAGCCTTCGCCACTCTTCGCACCTACTCTTTTGTATCACATCCTTTACAAATTTTGGCTAAGAATCGACTAATATTTTTTACCCAACAATTTTTTGTTTTACCGACCAAATATCTATTTCAACGTCTCTTGTGCTTGACGCTGGCATAAACTCAAGAAAGGCAAGACCACTAACGAGCAGATTAAAATTACCGAACTTATACTCTAGACTTGGTATATTTGGTCTAAATCTTAACTCTTGTGTCAACATATACTTTGAACCTGGAGATTTCACACATATTTTTGTAAGTAACTCAAAAAAAAAAACGTACTAAAATCCTAACATGCAATGAATTATATTTTAAGTTGTAATTTCGAATTATACATTATACTCAATGAAATATGCAGGGCTTAAAATTTTACGGAACATTTTTTTTCTTTTTCCAATTTGAACCATAAAAAATAGTCGCTCTTGGCTTTAGGCAAGACATTACATCAAATTTATTTTAAAAGAAAAAAATAGCAGATTTTTTTTATAATGGCAGCCATGTTTAAATCTCACAACTCGATCCCTCATCCTGTCGTTTCTTTTGCATATCGGACGGCGAGAATAAGCGCAGCCTTGATAAGAGACAAAAAGCCTTAGGGACGAGGTTGTGAATGTCATTATTTTACTAATGCTGGTAACAAAATATACACAATTATTTTCCGCTATCAAAAAGTAAACGGTACTGTATGGTAATGTATGAACGATATTTGACAAATATTTTCTCGTTTAACCATCCCTATTTGTCTTTTTTATAAGCAACATGTGGCTTAAATCCTTTAATAACAGGAACCACCTGGCAAGCAAGAGCCCTAGATTATGAAAATATCACACTCTCGTTCCCAGGGATTTTTACCTTTTTGATATGAGAGAAGACAGCGAAGAATATTTTTCGCCGTCTTCTCTCATATCAAAAGGTAAGAATCCCTGGGAACGAGGGTGGTTAAGCAAGTGTTATGCATGGGAAACTTGAATAATCGTAAAACTTGATTTTGATTCGTGAGCTAGCCTAACTAAGCAAGTAAACAAGTGAATTTGGTCGATAGTCAACAGTTTTTGACTGTAGAGGAATCTTGAACTATAATCGTTAATTGAACTATAATTGTTACGATCGTGTGTTGTTTATAAGAAAACATGTCATTTCTAACGCTCGTGTTGAAACACAAAAAGTTACCATGCATTTATAAAACGTTTTGACAGATGACGCTCATCATTGCTGGATAGTGACAGGAATTAATTCTCTCTCAACCCTCCTAGTTTAGCTGATAATGATTTTCAGCATGACAATTTTTTATCTCTTTTTCAGGACACTGTATGGATGTTAATTATCACCATGACGACAGTTGGGTTTGGAGATCTGACACCTAAAACCGTTCCGGGAAGGTTTGCCGTCGGACTGGCAGCTATTGTCGGAATTTTTTTAATGGCACTTTTTATTTCATTGGTGAACGAAGCACTTATGCTACAACGACGAGAAAAGAGGATTTTATCATATGTAGAGAATCAAGGTAAAAATTATAACAATTCCATTTGTTAGTAATAACTCATTGGTGATAAGCAGTGCCATTTTTCGGGTCAGTTGCTAAGTGAGAAAATGTTTCTTAATACTATACCCATGGTCGCTTTAAGAATTTTCTTGCAAAAATCAAGTGGTAAAAGCAACTTTAGGTGTTACTTGCGAAAGGCGTTCAACTTTCATGTATAAATAAATTGTGTGCAGAACATGCTGGAAGATGTAACAAATAATTGAAAAATAATTTTTATTTTTTTCCATTCATAGATCATCACCGTCAACGCAAAACTGCTGCGCTCAATGCCATTGGTATGTGGTTCAAGTATTACAGCTTTGTACGGAAACATTTTCCATTGTTCGATTCCACTGCGCAACCGTTGATTGGTCAAAAAGAAGAGAGGGTCAAAAGCTCGATGTTTGCTGTCGCAAGAAGGAAATTTTTGGAAACTCAAATGTTTAAAGCGATCAATCATTGGAGAAAAATCAAAGAATGTAAGTACAGCTTTGATGTTACTTTGCAAATACAATAGCCAGGAGATCCAACATAATAATACCACCAGGAAATCGGAATAGTTAAGGTGGAAAATATTACGCTGGATCCCAAAGAATTTTTCTGTGGCATGTGACCACGCCGGCTTAGTGCTCATTGGTTGATTGTAATTCGGGATTTGCTGTGAGGTGGATTTGAATTTTAGGGATTTGCCCTGACATTTGTTTCCGTATCAGCTTTCGTTTGAGAGAAACTGAATTAGATAGAAAGCTTAGTTACAGGGATCGCGTCGCGAGATGTAATCTGGGGGCTAAGAAGTTACAAAAGCAAATGTCGCCCACCATTGTTTGGCGACTAAGAAAACGTTACACTTTAGAAACGCTCTGAGACCCCTAAAACAGCTTTTTATAACTTTGAAATATACTTTATTTAAATTTTTTTTTTATTATTTGGCAAAAAATTGTGAAGGGGGGTCAAGGCTTTCCGCCCCAGCACCCTCATGGCGTCGCGATTCATGATTTATTTATTTATTTAGCACAACTCAGTGGCTATTTCACCCAAGAATTCATGGTTGAAGATATGAAAAACATGATGGTCGATTTAAACGCCAAAGTGCTTGAGATTGAATCTAAGCTGACTTACATGACTGGCAGTCGAGAGACTATTACTGAAGAATGCAAGGTATTCTTAGTTATTGGACGACTCTCAATTTTTTTTTACTATTCAATCAATAATGCATTCTTCTAAAACGTTCATTTATCAAACATTGCGTGACATGTGTCAGTTTATTGGTTTTTTACATCATAGTTGAGTTCGACGCTACCACAAAATCAGTTAAGAAGAAGAAAAGGTGTGACGTCCTCTTCATCTGACAATAATAACAAAGCCAAAGAAAATGTTGGAAAGATGCAGCCAGGAGAAGCACCCGTGGAAACACAATGCCATTCTATTGAACTACAAGAAATACATCGCCCTCCCTCATACACGCACTTCAAAGAGAAGTCCAACTCTCAAGCTACGACAAAAAGTGGAGATACGCCCGGCTGCTATTTCAGCAACGGCTGCGCTGGCCGCGATAAACAGCTTATAACAACAAAAGAACTTAAAGAATTTCTTACCGAAAATCGTAACGGGGAACACAGATTAGCATTAAATAAAAGCGAGCTACAAATCGCATTTACATTACTACAAAATCAGGCGAAGATAATGAGCAATGCTTTAGACGACGTGTACAATAAAACCAAACAAGATATCGGCGATCTGGAGAATTTGATATCTAGTTTGTTAGTATGTACGGACGCGGAAAGCGAACTAGATTACAGACCTACTGCACAGCTCAAGGTATAAAGGTATATACAGTGAAACATCAGAGCTTAAGGTCTTACAACTCAACACTTAACGAAACGGTAGCCGACGCCATTCCCACTAGATAGTTTACTCAAAAATGTGCATGTGGATAATTATTTTTTCAGAACTTTTGTATGAACGCTTTCAGTTGCAACAATAAAGGGAAAAAGCAGTTAACGTGAAGACATAAAACCTGTTGTAATCTGGAATTTATATACAACTTTGTAGATAAATATAGAGTTTTTGAAACATTGTTAATTCTGTAAAGAAGTAAGAGATGCTCTGTTTCTTTACACAGCTTACAGCCACCATCTTCACATGGATTTACCCATGTTTAACGGTTTGTAATTAAGAGACAATCGGGTTCGGTTCATGAGAAGTTGATTGCTTTCCCACAATACGCAGCTAAGCAGGCTTCTCGGAAAGCTTCTGAGACGGTCTACAAAATAAACATAGTAAAAGCAAATCCATCAAAGGGGCAACAGTAAGATCTCGTAATTCCTGTTTCAAGCTAATTTCCTTGTATAATTGTATAAATTACTTTTATACAAAACTGCACTTACCGGGTGAGCATGGCACACTCGAGCAACGTCTTCAGCAGCAGCTCCATATTCCATAGCTAGAGCTGCTTCGTTTATAAGTTCACCAGCACAGCTTGCAACAATATGTGCTCCAAGTATGCGATCCGTTTCTTTATGACTCAATATTTTTACCATGCCATCCGTGTCGTTGTTAGTTTTTGCACGACTGTTTGCAGCGAGTGGGAATTTTCCAACTTTATATGGTATTCCCTGTGTAGAAACGTAAAAAAGGTTCAGTTTCCTCAGAAAACAAAACAGCAATACAGCATTTTTGTTCAACAAGAGAAAATAACGGCGGCTAGTGACGACATAATAACAGTAACGACGGCAAAAAAAACCCAACAACAGGAATGACAAAAAATGGGATATCAGCGCAGCAGCTAGATACGTAGACGGTGGGGTGTGTGGGTAGTAAAGGGTTGGTGGGTGGTACGGGGTTGGTGAGATGTACAGCATTGGTGGGTGGTGAGTGGTACAGGGTTTGTGGCTATACCAACAATAACGAATTTAATGAAAAAGGAAGTAAAAACACGCGAAAGCTCAAAAACAGAGCACTATCAAAATACCCACCTCCTCTTTGAGTTGTTCTTCAGACTTTCCCACCCATGCTACTTCCTAAATGACATAAGGTTCTAAGTAGTAACACTTTAATAATCCTTTAGACGTCTAAAACATCGTTACTTTTGTTTTGATTTTTCGAACAGTGTATTAAGAGAATTGTAAGACGTACGAATAAACAAAAGCAAATATTTCTGATTTGAGCTGTGTTCTCCATATAAGTGTTCAGGCTATTCCAGGCTATGATCACTAGCATTAAAATTTCCAAGAGAGAGTAGGAAAGAAGTCAACTCACTGGATGCGTATACACAACTGATGGTACACAGTTGTAATCAATATGTACAGCAGATCCACACATCCCTTCCACTGTGATGATACCTATAAACACAATCAACAGATTGTAACTCATTGCTTGTCTTTAAAACGAAAATACAGTACACACTTATACCTTCATCTTCAGCTTTATGTGCCAACATTGGTCCGTGTACTGCGTCACCAATTGCGTATATCCTATAAGGTAGGTAGGGAGATTGAAGAGTCAAAATTGTCTTGTTAACAAAACATTTCAGTAGCACAAAATTTATTGCCCTAATATTAATTATTATTCATTATCCAAAATTATTTCTTGCTATCCATTGCAGAAATAATTATATTGTTCGCGAGTCAACAATTTGAAAGAAATCTTTAATTTTAAATATTTATAACAAAACCCCTTTGCGGATGTTGGTTTATCCACTGTTAACACAAATATCATGAGAGATGATAAATGTTTGTTTATACGCCTAACGTTTTTCTAAAATGAAAGTTTGTTAAGCATACCCCAAGTTCTCAGATTTGTGCTTATAAAAAACATGCTTCTTAAACTTTCGCGAATGAGGGATTAAGAATAGTATGCGGATTGTATCCATATTTTATACTCCTTGTCGTTCTCGCCATGACACTGCCTACATATCGATTCACTGAGCAACAAAAATGAAAACAAAATAAACGTATGACTTACGATGGCACATTCGTTTGGAATCTCTCGTTGATCACAACACGATTTCTTTCGTCTTTTGCGACTCCGACTTCTTCTAAGCCGATGCTATTTGTGTACGGCCGCCGTCCGATACAAACCAGCAAAACGTCGCATTCGATCTCCTCCACTTTCCCGGTCTTCACTTTTTCCACAGAAACTTTGATGGAACCGTCCGATTGCTTGGTGGCAGAAGTCACTTTGTGTCCTAACTTAAATTTAAGTCCCTGTTTAGTTAAACTTCTTTGCGTCGTTTTTGCAATTTCCAAATCAATACCGACTCCACCTATGTTATCCAAGAACTCCACCGCGGTGACTTCGCTGCCCAACCTTTGCCAGACGGAACCAAGCTCGACACCGATAACGCCAGCACCTATTACTACCATGCGTTTTGGTACTTGTTTAAGCGAAAGAGCACCTGTGGAGGAGACGATAGTTTCTTCGTCTATCTAAGCAAAACAGTGATGGAAATGTTTTCAATGCAATACTTTGATTTCCAGAAATGCTTTACGCAAAGAGAACTAGCCTTGACAAAATAACAGTTTCTATATCCCAAAAAGAAGCTTCTTGTTTAAAAATTCAGGACAGAATGGACAAGATGGAACATGACACGTTCTTCTTTGGTCTCTACTTATGATTAAACTTTTTCTCAGATTCATCGTCTCTATATAACGCTATAAAAAAGACAAAAAAAACTCGCATGCAATAACCAACCTCGATTCCAGGGAAAGGTGACACTTCAGAACCTGTTGCAATTAAAATATTCTTAGTGTTGACAACTTCCTGTGAACCGTCATCTTTTGACACCGTCACCTAACAAACAAAAAATAATACATAATATTTTATGTTTTAATTATGTTCCATGCAAAGAAAAGAAGACACCAAACAGGAACCAGCTCTGAGCACATAACTCAAAAACTTGGTACATGCTTAACAAAAACGGCAAAATATTTTCCGTACTCCAACTCCTGGATTGTTTATTAAACTTAAGAGCCATTTATGTAGAAAAGTCGTATTTACCCAAATAGAACGCCCCTTAAAATATTTAATAAGGACTTTCTTTGAACAGACACCCCCTCTATTGCCAAAATGACACTTGGGGTGCCTTCAGTATATTTAATAAGCGCTTCCCCTGGAAGTGTGACTTCATTAATTTATCGCCCCTCCTTGAAGTCCCTAAATTAAATGATTCTCCCTCGCATTCGTTTATATACCGCATATAAGGAGAGGCGAAAGTTTGAAAATAAATTTTTGAATTATGATTTACTTTATCAGATGAGAAATTTGTAATCGAGCCCTGACAAAAACAACACTGCTAATCTTAACATGTTGCGTTTTTTATCCACAAGAATGCTATCGTTTCGAATAAAAGCAATGTGGATATAAGATAAAAGTATTGCAGATAGTGTCATGTCACAAAAAGTGATAGAAAATAAATAAAATTGTAAAACGAGTGTATAAAGTACATAAAACAAAAGTGTATAAGCATCTGTATGGCCCAATGTCTCATATTTCATCACACAACAAGTAAAAATAAATTCCCTAATTAAGTAAAAAAAAAGTTATCTATATTTGAACTGCCTGCTGAAGCTGTCAAACACAACAACTAACAAACTTGGTCTTGTGTTAACAACAACACAAACAACACAAAATACCTCGTTTGGTCCTGTAACTTTTCCAAAGCCTTGTAAATGAGTGACCTTGTTATTCTTGAATAACGTTGCAATCCCACCAGTAAGTGCAGATACTGAATCTGTTTTGGCCTTCATCATTGCATCTAAATCCAACGATACTTCGCTGCATTTTATACCTCGTGTAGCAAATTCCTTTTGAGCGACATGATAGTAATGTGAGTTGTTTAGCAATGATTTAGATGGGATACAACCAACATTTAAACAGGTGCCACCCAGGGTAGGATTTTTTTCAACACATACTGTCTAAAGGAAGCAAACAAAACATTTAAAAGATATGTTTAAATTTTCCGCTTCTTCCGTTATTTTTTGGCATAAAGTTTTTAAAAAAAATTTTCATTATGTGAACCTAGTTTACAGGCCATTCCTTGAGACGAGTGCGATCTTTTTAAAAGGGGAAAGAGAAATCAAAAATGTCTAGAAATATATTTAATGCAAAAAACATATAGCGAATGTGCCAACACATCATCGCGTTCAACGTTGTTTCAACCTTGCACTTGTGGTTAATACGTTTTACAAAATTCATTTCTATACAGCTTAAATAACATATAACGTTGTGGTAAACAAAAAATAGTTAATTGTGAATCACACTTGCAAATATTCACATCGCACTTGTAAATTTTGCTTACGAGTGCGATTTTTCGCACACCATAGCACTCGTAACTTTTTTAGCGCGTGCTTTTTGTAGCTCTGGCATAGTTTTATTCAAGAAATGGCCTGAGTTTATCAGAACATTAAGTTACAGATTTTGCAAAAAATTAAGAACACACACTCAACCTCAATTCCTTCCATAGATTAAGAACAAAAATTATCACCAAATAGCTCCTTTTTTTTACTAATAAACATGCATGTTTTTACAGTAAGATAAAGTGCTTTGAACTCCAAAGAAACAGTAAAAATCGTTGATCCGGATAATTATACTGCATCATTTCTTTGTTAAGATCCTCCCCTCTGTAGAAATTAGTACACATTTGAAAAAATAAATCCCACATTTAGTTTACCAAACGAAGTCATAAACTTATTAAAATACAGTTTTAATTAGGAAAGAGATTTTGTCACTAATTTAATCATTTTTCATTATCCTTATATTTCGACCAGTGATCTTTAAAAACTCATATATAAATATATATATGGAAAATAATTAGAAAACTAAGCATTCACTTTCCTTTGGAAACATGAGTGTTAAGAATCAGCCAATATAAAAGAAACAAGTGTAAAACTTAAATGTGTTTTGAAGCATTGAAATACCTTAAGTCCTAACTGTGCAGCTTTAATTGCAGCCACGTAACCTCCAGGGCCTGAACCAATGACAACCAAATCAGTATCTAAAAGACATAAAGATAAAAAAAATATCAAAACTTGTTTCCATAATTTGTGATTTCATTTTTCAAAACCAGTATATGCGTCAAGATTTCCCAACTCGTAGTATTTCTGAGACCGATTCCGAAATTCACAGAGGGTAAATAGGTAGATCATATTAATAAACAACCCAATCGAAAATAAAAGTTCTTACCTCCTGATGTGCTAGCATATCCTCTTGCTAACATTGCACTATGACGTGTCCAAAGTACAGAAGTCAGTGGACTCTAGACAAAAATAAAAATGTACAGCTTCATTGGTGTTGTATATGTTCAGTTTAAAATGTTTGCATGCTCCTCAAGATTGAAATAATTACTGGTCTTTTTAAAACCACAGTGATGCAAATAACTTGTCACTTAACCCACAATATGATTTTTGTTTTCAGTGTCACATGACAAAAAGCACACATGATTTTACACATACACAAGGCTTGTGGTAAATCTTTTCCACTGCACATTTATTATTTTTTACGGAGTTTATTTTAGAAGTACAGATGCATAAAAAAAGAATCAGATCTTTGTTTATAAAAATAATTCGATGAGAACAATAAGGCTTGGGGTTGTTGGAAATTAAGAACCTAATCAGAAAAATAACTAGGTTTTAACCTAGTTATTTTTCGTAAAACCTAACACGAAGTATTTTTAAGGCACATATTTTGAAATCTTTTAAACAGATTTGTAGTGTTAAACAAATAAAAATAGATTAAAGTGGGAAACTAAAGGTTGAAGCCAATTTTTTTTGGTTCTATAAAGAAAAGATTTATTTAACCATGTAGTGCATTTGGTTAAATTAGCAGTGATGAACCCACAGTTCACCACATGTTAATTGCGGTTGCTGAAGCTAGCACTTATACCTGTTGAGAGACTTGACTTTTGATATAGCATACAGTACTCTAGTGTCAGTAGAAGCCCAATGTTTATCCAACCATAGCAATTAACTATCCTGTTACAGGGTAATTATCAGTTCTACCTGACTGTTTATGCATACAGAAGTGGCTGTAATAAAAACAAATGCTCACAGGTTTCCCACATTTTTATAGAGTCAAACTAAGGACGGTGAGTCCTCCTCACGTTTTAGTAAGTAAGTAAGTAAGTAATGTATTTTTTTTCTCACATAATCCACATAACAATATTCTTTTCAGGATCAAAAATACAAAACTTACCCTTAGTCCTGAATTAAACAGAATCTTGCATGCTTTATTTGCATGTTGCATGTTGCAAATTGTCGCAAATTTAGCTAGCTACAAGAAACCAAACGACAAGTTACAAGTTAGGTGACACTTTCCCTCCCGTGTGTTTCGGAACGCACAAAGTTGTATTATGTTTCGAAAGCCCTGCATTTATCAAAGTGGATCTTAAACCTCCCTGGAAATAGCCAATAACTAAACCATTCTCATAACCCCCTGCCCTCCGCAAAAACCCCGCACAAAGTTATACGACACGCACGAGGCCATTCCCGGAGTCGAGAATAAGCCGATGCAACTTTTTCGTACAAGTAACGTAACAAATTTATGTTCATCATCGCCTTCTAAAAGTATTAATTTGTGTCACTAGTGCTTATTGTAGCTCAAAAACACTTTTTTGTTACTCACAACCCTCTCTCTGATGCCGTCATCAAACAACCTCGTTCCCAGGGCATTCTGCCTTGTTAATAAGTTGATAGCGGCGAAAAGGCCCTGGAACAGGCTGGTCACATGATCGCTTATAATTTAAGATAATTATACCAAAAAAATAATTTATGAAAAGTTCTTGCCCTGCAAAAATTTATTTCTGCCCCGCGCGGGAGTTTTATGTAAACAAGAGTACAACAAATATGGCGGTCGATTTATTTTGTGGAGTGGATAAAAATACTAGCTAAGGTTTAGCATTGACTTTAGAGAGGCTAGTTTTTGAGAAATATATTAAAAAAAGTATCCATTTTTAGTTCAACATGATATAAAGCAAATTTATCTCGATAATTAAATTGATATATATGCGGTGTTTGTCTTTTCCTGCAGAACTACTGCTGGTAGTTTTAGCTAGCTAGAGCGTATACCGTCTAAATTACGTGAACATTTAAACTAATAGTTAGTAGCCACATATATCGATGTTGTTAAAGTCATTACCCTACTTGGGTACAAAACTGAATGTTGTTAGTAAATGTTTGAGTTTTTTTTATAAATATTGTGATGAGAAGCTGGCTGTGTTCTCCTTAAATCTTATGTGGGCAAATTAGCTAAATTATCTGTTACATTTCTAAGAAACATTTTGTTGGCTGAAAATTTTGCAGCTGATTTTCATCGTGACATGTGTTGTTTATAATTCCTAAACCTCTTACGCAAATCGGCAGACAAAAAATGCAGACGGTAAGCCGTGTGCCAGTCTATTCCAAACTCTTTTTTTTTTAAGGTAGAGACATATTTTGAAAATGAAATTAAAGTATATATATAACTTGCATATAGTTTAGATTTAGAACACAAACAGTACAAAAGTTTTTAACCATAATTTGACTTTCTTCAGGTTCAGGTCTGCATTTTTTTGCCTGCCGATTTTCTGATTTTTTGCCCATGCACAAGAATCTTTAAAAAATGTAAACATTGGAACTCATGTATATAAGTAGGTAAATATGATGAGCTTATTTGATATATTAACCAGGCCCATGGAATGTACATTAAGTGAGGCACTTAAATGTTACCTGTATTGTGTTTTTTTGGGCACTGCCTTTTAAATGAAGAAATATCATACAAATTCGTCATATCACAAATTTTATTCCTATTCACCTATATACTTAAGGATAGATATAAAGAATGATTTTGTATTAGCTATACTTTCTAGGTTTCAGAATTTGAGCTATTTAAATGAGGCCGATAAGGCTTTTGTAACAAAACAAATAATTCTTCTAAGGCCAATAAATGTCCTACTTTTATTTTTGGCCAGTGATTGGTTATGCTCCACCAGCATATTTTTACATATTGTGGCCAAGTACAAATGGCATTTTTGGAATTAACACCCTGCACGTATATAATAAACCAGCTTTAACTTAACCCATTATTTATATGGTTTAATGATATCAAATATTGTCCCTTTTACAAAATATAATTAAGAACAACATGACAAATGTTTACATTTTAGAACTGGTAGAAATAGAGTTTTTATTCTCGGGTCTATGGTTATGACCATTTTAAAAGATAAAACAAAAACGTTCGGAGAAAATGAATTAATTTTAAAGAGTTTGACTGTAATATTCAACTGTAGTGAACCATTTTCACTGCAGTTGATTTGTGTAGTCATTTTAAAAAGCATCAGTAGTCATTCCATTATAAAACATTAAATGCTTTGCTACTAATAGGGGCAGTTTACTTAGAGTATAAATTTGAAAAATGCAAGATTCCATAAATTTCTATGCTGAATTTAAATATTGGTCATTTCGGTTGAAAATGATCAGAAAGTGTCAAGCATGTTAACCCGGATCCAAGAATAATCCATAAATTTAGCACTACAACCTGTCATTCTTAGTTTTGATTTTAAAAATAGGAAAATTTGGTGTGCATATTAGAAAAATTTGTGTGCAACTAGAGTACCCAGATCTTCTCCTACAATTTCTAACGTGTTCTTAACAAAATCAACTACCTGGAAAATAATAGCCATTTATATAATATGTCCTTTATAAATGTGGTTGAGTAAAGCTGTCTCAGGATGTCACGTTAGCTAGCTAGGCAGCTACATATATAGTACACAGCCCAGTTAGCTAGCTAGAGCTCATGAATTTTAATGGAAACAAACTTTCAAAACATTTTCTAAATTAAAAGCCTTTCGCCAATATTGAACAATCAAGCTAAGCCAGATTAATAGACTTTACGTCAGTAATATTCTGACAATTTTGATTTTATCAACAAAATAGTTTCTTTAGCGCTGTGTCTTTTTTCGCCCGCCATCTCTAAATCTTGCTTGTAAGGCGAGCGCCAAATTTGCATCTCATTATCTTCAGAATTTCAAAAATGCCCAGTATATCTGGGCATTTTTGTGTAACATGACCAGCCTGTACCAGGGTCATTGTTGGCCACTCCGTAATAACGGCTCAGGGGCCACAAGGCCCTGGGGACGAGGTTGGTCATCAAAAAGAATCTTTATAAATAGGATTGTTCTTTCTACTTTCTTCTTTACAGTGATGTTTGAATTTTTACGCAATATTTCATTTTACGGAGAAGCACAAGACAATTTTTTCAGGCGATGGACAACAGGTAAACATTTCGCACAATTACTGCAAATTTCCTTCATTTTGTATATTGTTACTAGCAACAATAGAGTATGTTGTGAGTAACAAAAAATGTTGTTACTACAAAAATTTCTTCGTGTCGCCATTTTCAGCATTAGAATGCGGTAATTATACCGAATTCTTTTCTTGTTGCACGATGTTTGGACGATTGTAACAAAATTGAATTTGTTACTGTACTATCGCATAAACGTATTGCCCCGTGTCCTCGTGGCTTGACAAAAATTTTTGTCATCAAAAAGGCTACGCTGCGGATCCAAACTTAAAGTTAGTAGTAACGCCTCAGAAAGTTGCTTCAAAGACGGGAGTGAAATAAATAGCGTTGACGTTGGAGAGCGAAAGTTGACCCCCTCTTGTTGATTGGAGAATATTTGAGCTCAAGGTCGGAGCCAGGATAAATGTATATTGCATACTGATTACAATTTAAAATTAATTGAAATAATGCTAACGACGAGAAAAGCGATGTAACAGTCGTGACCCACTGTCTTTGTTGATATTAGTATTTATCTAACAGGGTGCGAAATGGCTTATTTGTAAGCATTGGTTCGGTATATATATTTATGTGTTTTACACAAACTCGTATTATTTTTCAACATATTTCGTAACTTATATATTGAGCAGAAATGATATACTGTTTCACGTTATGAAGAACACGCAAGTTGTTGTCATTTCAAGCTTTCATATTATAACCTGTTGACACGCGTGTTTTCGGAAGAAATATATTTGTTCGAATTTACTTCAGTTTTTATAACTCGTAAATACAATTCCTAAACACCATCATATTATTCGCATGAGTAATATAAAGAGCACCTCTTATTTGTGAGAAAAATGGCATTTCAGTCGCAACATGCAGAAAAATTTGTTTACACTCGTTTACGCACGCTTTGTCTGTGCCTAAGGTGGTATTAAGACAACCGTTGCAGTTCTATTCCACACCCTTGTGCCGCCGTCCTGTTTGCGTAAGGTCGCTAACGGTATCCCTGGAGACGAGGTTGAAGGGAATACACAAACATTGACTTTTAGATTTTCATGAGTACAAAAATATACATATATACATCCGCAACACACTGCAAGTACAATCTTTTCATGGTCTTGCACAACGATTGTTTAACGTGGTCAGATTGAAATAACGAGAGGTTTTTACTTCGATATTACACCCTAAAAACACAAGATAGTAGAAAATAATAAATGTGAAAAAAAATTACTTTGGTGAATTTTTGTATATGGTGAAGTTACATTTTTGTATATGGGGCATCCATAAAGTATACGCAGTAAGCTCCTAATATCTAGAAAAAAGTCAAAAAAGATTTATCCATCGTTCATCCAATAAAATAAAAATGAGAAATTATATGAAAATGTATATCTAAATAAAAAAAACATTCTACCTGGGTATTTGCGGGACTTATTTTTGGGGTAATGCTCGATTCGCAAAATATTTTTTCGCGGATAACTACACTTTCCTAAAATTTCCAAAAAAGTCCTACTGGAAATCGAAAAACAAAGAATTAAAAAATTTTGCGTGTAGAATTTTTTTGTGGATACAAGAAATTGGAAATTTTGCGGAAAATTTTTTTTGCACTCGTTCCCGTATTCTACAAAATTTAATCCTATGAACAAAGGTAGCATGCTTAAAATGATGGTGACATCCAAATGTTTATTTTTATCACCTAAGAAGCTGGTTCAAAAATTAAAACCGTTTCATTTTGATCAAATTTGACAGGTGGTACAGGATATGTCTGAATTACGTCACTGCGTTACTTACAATTGACAACAGTTCACCACGAAGAGATGTCCAAAATATAGGGTCAGCTTCGCGGACTAGCTTGTCAAACTCCTGCACCTTCTGAAGGGCTCGTTTGTATGCTGGCCTTCTATGACCTGAAAAAAAAACCCATTAAAAAATGTTTGGAATTATTTTAAGTTATCTTATCATCAATCATATTTAGCCAACAAGATTTACTCTTTTTAACCACCTTGATTTGATTATCCCCCTCCCCCTCCCCCTCTTCCCAGCTCAAGGTTCTTTAAAACACTGACAGAAAAAAAATATTAAGAAAAATTGAAGTGACTGCGAAAAATAGTCAAACATAGTTCCCTTAAAAAACGTAAACACAATTTGTGACAGCGAGACAGCTGCTAGATGTTCTAGGTTCACAAATTTTTTGCAGTTGCAAAAGAATTTTTATTAACCAGAATTTTTCTCCATTTTTTTTCTTTTTTAACTTTATAAATTACATTGCAATTTGAAGTAAGTGCGTCTTAATAAGTATCGCTTAAGAAGAATTTAAAAATATTTTCTTGAGAGATGAAACTTACATTCGCATCGTGGAACGTTCTCCACTCGAATGATTTCATTTACGACATTTTGCGACAACGATGAACTTCCTGCTAAACAACTTTCAGCCGAATGGTTGTGGCTATCTTCTCCTATTCCTGTTTGTTCATTGACTGATGCTGTATTTCCGTCCAATACTAGTGTTATGTTTTGTGATGACATCATTGCTTGCCTCAACAGCTGCTTGTCAAACAAATCATCCTCATCGCTACTGTCAAAAACAGGAAGCTGTCTGGTAGCGGAATCTGACGACGGTACATTTGTCACGTGTGTATTTCCTTTCACACGTGTGGAACAAAATTTTGGAGAAAGACGGGGGTTAGTATCCGGAGAAATCGCTTCATGTTGTTCATTTTTATCTTCTGCTTTCTCTTTGCTGGTTTGTTCCGTTTTCGAACTCTTGGTGAAGGATAAACTACATACATCGTTAAAAACGACAGTAACATCTTTAAGAAGTGTCATTAGTTCTTCGTTTTGTTTATTTGCTGGCTGAGTTTTAAGTTGGCTTTCATGTAATTCGACAGTGTTTTTGATTGTTTCATTGGGTGTATCCATCGAATTCTCATCCGAATTAATCGTTTGGAAAAAATCGATATCTTCGGAAGAGTCTGAGAAATAAAAATGAATTACCTAATCTCAGTGTTGAGTTTTGGAGAGCAGATTTTATGCAACTGAGTACAACAAAAGTTGAACGCACAGAATATATCCTAATCAGAGTGTCAGGCAATTTATTTAAATACTTTCAAGGTTGTCGAGATCTTTTCTATTTATTTATTTATTTCCTGTCATATAAGGTTACTTGCTTTATTTTTTGCCCGAAGGTATTTAAGTAGGACACAAGAAAAATCCCTTAGAACAATTAAGGCAAATGTAAAAGAAGACCTGGCTAAAACATTCAAAGTCATAAGAAAAGTAAAATACGAGTTACTGCGAGACAATGTTTCATAACCAGACGAAAATGTTTTCATAGTTTAAGATTTTCTCTAGAGAAGGACAATGTTCGACGTTTTTAATGTCACGTAGGTGATTTTAGGATTTTCGTGGTTTTCAAGTCCTGCAGACATTTAGTCAATAAAAATGTACATTCTCTCGCATAAATTGAGGCTATCATGCACTATAAGACCACACACATTTACACACAACAGGTTTAATAAAAAAAAATGCATCACCTATATTGTTGTTATTCTCCTTGTTGGTTGGCATGATTGATAAATTTTTGTTTTCTCCTTTAGAAGTAGAACTTTTCTCAATATCGATCGGATTACCTAAGAAAAAAAAAGATAGCTGCGTAGCTATGAAGTTTAGTCGTTCACGGGCTATGAGTTAATAAAATAAATCAAATTGTCGAAGAAATAGGTCAATTTAAAAACAGCGTAAAAGAAATGACTGTCTTTTACCATCAGAGTCTCGAGGTGATGCTGCAAACACTGGCTGGTTGCTTGGAAGCATTTTTCGTTTTCTCCGCCTAACCAAAGTGGTATCACCTGTTGATTCAGTTGCTATTGATGACTCTGTTTCGACGCTGTCAGTAGGATCACTTATTTCCTTCCGTGCTTCTTTTATCGGTGTGGATTTCCCTTTACTCGGGGAAAATGAAGGTTTATATTTGTCAAATGCTAAATCAATTTTTTAAACAAAATAAATTGTCTTTTATTCTTGCAATTACCGGACATAGGCATGGACTTAATTTAGAGATCAAAAATAAGGATCTTACTATTAACAGCAAACGGTATTTCTCGACCATCTAAACACAAAATAAACTTATTGCAACAGCAACGACAACGACAACAGCAACAGCCTAAAACCAGCTCGATGACAGTGGCTTAAGAAAAAAATAAGGAACGAAAGAACTAGTGGGCGGACGGCCGAGAGCGCGGACAAGCAAAAAACAAAAGCAATATTTCTCACCACAAACACGCATTGTTATCCGTTGAAAATCAAATGATGGTACTCTATGTTGAAGGTGCTTTAAATATCTATCTTTCATCGATTGCCATGAATGCAATGTCACCTAAAAAAGGGAGTTGTCATAAAAACAAATAATTAACTGGTTCAAACAAATATAAATTGTGGTGTTTGTAAACGAACAAAAATAGTCCAAAATTCACCGTCCCTCTTAACGTTACCTTTTCACTCTGCATCTTCTTCCAAATCAGATTTCCTGTTAAACTTCCGGTACATCCACTCATCCTGGCGTATTTTGACACATAACATAAAATGGCATCATCTTCTTCTGGTTGGTATTTTAGCCGTCTAAAAATATCCAACATAAACAATCTAAAATAAATTATTTTAACATACCATCTGTCTTCACATGATCGTTTGTGAACAGTCAAGCACACTCACTGTCTTTGCAAGTAAACAACTTCTCGTGGCAAGAATGTAAAATTAAATCATATAAAAGCCTGTACTTCACACTTTTGTATTGGGAACGCCCGTTAAAAAGTAATGGCGACGCTAGCTTAAAATTACAAAGGCTTCAGCTGCTCATCAAAGAACACGCAAATATATATTTGCTAGATAGAAAACGACAAACGTCAGTGGATTGTAAATACTCTTATAACTTACAATACTCTCATAACTTACAATACTCTTATAACTTACGAATTAGTTAGTAAACTTCTATCAATAGAAATTGTAATTGATGTTGTACCACTTCTATACCTTGGCAGTCTGTAAAAATAATAAAATCAAGATGAGTTTCTTAGTAACGTACTGGAACGTCAGCAACTACATTTAAAAATTCATTTACAAGAAGCATGTTTATGTATAATGGCGGGTGTAGTTCAGCAGATATCTATTTCTGCATTATTTAGAAAACACTAGCCGGGAGACCTGGCGTCGCACGCCGGGATAAGCCACAAGTAAAAGTGTTACCCAGCGTTGAAAACCCTGTGGAGCAACTAATAAGAACCGTAAACTCTAGTACAGTTATGCAATATGTCATAAATCTAGTGAAGCGCAGAGCATTATGGAGTTTCGGGTATATATAATAAATTTTTCAAAAAATAACTTTGCTGAACATTTCCTTAGTCTACATTGCGTTGTCACCCCATCATAGTAAAAATGGTTGACCAAGCTTTGTTATATATTTTTTGGAAAATGATTGTGGTTAAAGTTCAAAAATGAATGTCACTCCAATGTCGCACATTCATGTAGGTACAATATATACCTTTTTCCCAAAAAAACTTTTTCACAACTTCGGTTAAACAGAAACACAGAAAACAGGCGGTTGTTAACACTGGACTGAGCGCTTAATACAGGTAAAACGTGTTGCACATGCGTTTATGCTTAATACCCTTTTAGCACAGTTTACAACCCGTTGTTACCCCGTCATAGCAAAAAAATAGTCAATATTATTTTATTTTGCAGAATAAGTTTCAGTAAACGTTAACAAATTATTCATGACACCAGACTGAGCGCTTAGTACAGGTAAAAGGTGTCACAAATGCGTATGGGCGTAATAGCCTTTTCCCAAAAAAACTTATTGCAATTTCAATTTCAATAAAAAACATACAAAACAGACCGTTGTTAATACCAGGTTGAACGCTTATTACAGGTAAACCGTGTCACACATGAGTAAAACACAGGAAACAGCCCATCGTTACTCTGTGAGCTAAAAAAAATTACTTTGCGGATTAAGTTTTCATGACAGTAATAAAATGTGTAGTTATATACCTAACTATATTTAGCATCATAAAAATTATTAAATAAGAAATTTGTTGTAGCTAGCTAAAAACTGCATTTGGCTACTTTCACTTTTGAGCCAGATGTAGCTCAAAAGAGCTAGCTAGCTACATACAATAAATATTGATATACCAAACTGAATAAAAACTTTAAAAGAATGGGAATAAATACAGCTAGCTATAGCTAGCTAGCTAGCTTCAGCAGAATACTGCCTCGAAATCTACGTTCCTAGCTAAAATCCTAAAATTGGTTTGTTTAGAATTTATACCTGGCTAGAGAACGTGATAATATATTTACATGAGAATGCGTTAACCCTGGCATTCTTTTGCAAGGATTTACAAAATAAAAAGGGGCGAGACGTTAAGGTTTAGGTAAGTGCTTCAAAGAAAATGGGGAAAGATTGAGAACAGATGAAGTGTGTAAAACGTAAAACTAATGTCAAACCAATCCGTCCTCGTGGTCTCGTGGTTGATGCGATATTCTGATGAACTCGTGAAAGCCCCGGCCTAAAATTAAACGCCAGGTTGCGCAAACACGTGAAACAAATAAGGTTTCTGATTGGTTAATGAAGTTAAAGTCCGGCGCAAAAGGGTTGGCAGGCTTATTACTCCGGATTAATAGTCCGGATTAATAGTCCGGATTAATGGTCGGGGTGGCTAGGTCGAAAATATGGACTTTTTGCAGTGGCGAATTTCGTGGTAACTTTAAAAAGATGTGACTTTAAAAAGATGTATAAAAAGGTTGGTAGGACGATGAAAAGGTTACGAAAAAAACAAATACTATGATTGTTTTAGCATTGTTCAGGCGTGGTTAGAGGGAAGCAGCTACGGCGCAGCTAAGCTACCATTTTGCGTGACAGACAGACGGACAGACAGACGTATACGGGTATTATAATATAGATATATGTGAGAAGCTTTGTTTCATGAACCTCACCAATTTTCCTTTCCAGAAAAGGATTGTCAAAATAGAAAAAAAAGTGTTTTCAACTTTATTAAAATCTTGATTTTTTTAAAGGAACATTTTTAAAAAAGCAGTCCTCAAAAAGCATATTGTAAGTATATTTTTGATCCTAAGAATGAAATTTGATTAAGCATACCCGATCCCGTTCTTACACAGCAATAAATCACGAAGGAGAAAAATGAATACTTGACGAAAATACAACAAGCATTGACAAAACAAATTTCATCCAATCGAAGAAAAACTAAAAACTGGTTCGAACTTCATTTAAAATAAAATAATACTTTTTTTTGTGACTTATAAATTTTAAAAGTGCAATTTAAATTTATCAACTAATATTAAATTGGAGGATTTGAATATTTATCCAAAACAATGTTTTCTTTGATGCTGTTGGGTTTTTTACATCAGTAAGGAGGATTTCGAATACTTAACATAATTTTCGAATACTTAACATAATTTTCGAATACTTAACATAATTATCGAATACTTAACATAATTATCGAATACTTAACATAATTATCGAATACTTAACATAATTATCAACTTGTTTAAAACTTACTCGTATTTTTTCTTATCAAGGAGCTTCTGTTTTTTACACGACTCTATTATAAAATCAGTGTGATATCCTTCCAAATGCAACTTATCGTCCGTCAGCCTAAAATAAAATATCTATAAAGTAAAAATTAATAAAACTGATAAAAACAACAATTGTAACGAATACGTATCCTTATTAACACCTCAAAAATTAATGGACACATAATTAGCACGAATCTCGAAAAACAAAACATCAAAAAATTGGAATATGAGTACAGGGAACAGCCTAATAACAAATTTAGGCGATTATGTTGTTATAGATTTCTGCTTTTACACTTTACTCGTTTCAACTGCATCTTTTAATCGCCTCCATAAAATCAACTCTTCATCTTTAAAACTGATCAATTTTTACCATCATTTTGGGACAGATGTACGCGTGTACAGCTGTGGATTAAGATCAGTTGTGTTGACTTATTTTAATTTTTTAACAATGCACCACTTACTTAATTGATGTAGACACAAAATTAAGCCATCAGAAGGTTAAGGCACTAGGGGGGAAACAATCTACGGTGATTTCATAATAAGGATAATTGACTTTCTCGTTACAACAAAGATTTGGCCGGTATTACTTTTTTGATGTGTTTTGTCGCAGAAAACATTTTGCAATCGATTTTATGACATTGTGTTATTAGCTCAAATGGGAGCGTTAAATGCACTGGCACTTCCTTTCGCAGTTCCTAAAAGAAACGCGTCTCACTAAAATTGATCGCAAAAAGAGGTCAGCTTGTTCTTTGTTTTGAATTTTTTTTATGGGCTTTTTGAATTTGTGGTTTGTAGAAGTATATAGAAAGAAATCGTAAATTCCTCCCGAGTAATAAAAAGTTGGTTAGTTCATGCTTCTTTTTATAAAGAGAATATGATGGCAACTCATTCTTTTATTAAGACCCCCTTCATTCCTGTTTATGCATCTCTGTCAACTAAGCATCATGATGTGGCGCCCTGGGTACGTACTCAGGTGTCCCAGCAGCGTAATGAGTATTTAAAATAAGGGTTAACCACCTTCATGTTGGTGTTATCACATGAAATAAAAGTCTATGAACGATAAACATCTGCTTCAAGAAGTAAACTTGCCTGATAACTCCTTCATTTATTGCACTAACCAAGACACCTCCGTTTTCCTATAAGAAAGATATACTAAACGAAACGTTAACAATGAAAATAAGCAATATAAAAAAAGCAACAACAACAACAACACAGTCGCTTATGTAATTTTACCAACGCTTGCTAAATAATTTAATCGCTGTCTTCTGCTAAGATGGCAGACTGACATAATAAACTGCACGAACGAAATGAACATTTTTTGAATCTTTTTCTTAAAAGATTAAAAAAAATATAAAAAAAATTGCATCTTAAAACGTTCCGCATTTTCCAACAAGAAAATCAACAAGAAAAACAAATGTAACAAGAAAACAGACCAAAAGCAAAAACAAAGGCGAATAACAACAAGGAATAAGACTTCTACCGGTTAGTGCTCACCTCAATCAGCTTTCTAATTTCTGCACGATTAGGACCTGGTCTCATCAAGAATTTAAGCTGATCAAAAATTGGCTTTTTTGAATCGGTGTCATCCATGTTTGTATCTAGCTCACTAAAATGAACAGTAGAACAAAATAAAAGAGAGAACAAATTAGGTTTGTTATTTGTTTTTAAGTTCAAACAAGTAACACAGCTTTCGTACACTTTTTGATTAGTAATTCAATCATTACAAATCTAAGATATAATTTTAATCGAGTTTTCATTTTAAAAAAAAACACTAAAACAGTTGCTGTTCTATAGTGAACTATATGGAATATATAACATAAAATACCAGATGTAATCGCATTGTTATACACTACTTCACATCCATCCTTTGTGGTTCAACTCATCAGAAGAATGGACTGATGTATAAATATCAATATCATTTCTACCATAACAACATAGGGTATTAATATAACAAAACTATCGCACACTTTCATGAAAAGCATCGGAAACGAGGGAAAGTTTTAAAAAGCAGTAACAGGTTATAGCAACCATATACAGTGATTTATGTTTTATCTATTCGTTTTCTAGTGAACTCACTCACGTTTATCGTGCTTTGGCTACTCAGAGTAGATTTTTATATAAATAACATTTTAACAATATTTTAAGAACAAAATTTCTTAAAATATGTTTAAAATGTTATTTAAGGGATTAATGTTCTGATAAAAAATTCTCAAATTCTGTCTTGCTAATACATTATGTAACAATAATCTCTCCAATTCATATAACACAGTGCAGACTAAAAATTTCATAATTTACAATTCGTAATATACATGCAAGTTGTATTATAAGGATCGGAATAATTATATACACGACAAAGTTTGTTTGACGCAGAAAGAAAAAAAAATGAGTTTCAATCATCAAGTGAAAATAACCAGTAAGGGTTAGTTCATTACTACCACGAGGTATAACGTCATATGGAATAGAGCAAACTTAAAAACTTTTATAAGACAGCTTTTTTGGTACGTCGTTATATGAAGAGATAGAAAACCAGTGATAAGACCTTCTTTACAAAATCACTTATTCAATCAACGACTTTTAGCTATGTACAAAAACTAGTGAATCCTAAATCTCCTATCAAAAACATGTTCTTTCATTTTTTTCATAAAAAATGTGCAAGATATATTCTACGATAATATAAATAAACGTTATAAAATTTTTGTTGGTGTTTAAATAATTTGATTCCAATCTCTCATCGTGGTGACGTTTTACTTGAAGATTTTGGAGCTAAAAAAACAAAAAAAACAGATATACTTCGAAAGTATTCTTAAGATAAACTGATGGTTTTAGAATTTGTCGTTGAGTGACTGGTACCAACCATGCTTGTTCTCTTGGAATTTAACACTCTGAATCAAAATCGAGTCACTTCCTTTAATAAAAGAATAAAAAAATGCGAAACATTTAAGTTAATGGGATGAAGGCTGGAAGGACAATGAGTTACTACAAGAAAATGTTTCATAACTAGTCTGAATAATTTTTCAAGTTTTTTTTAGTGAACGATGGATATTCAAAATTTTTAAGGTCACCTAGTCTGGCAAATCCTCTGAATTTTCATGAGAGGTAATTTCGACACTAATTTATATTTCAACATTAATTTCTCAACCAGCTGTATTAAAAAAGGAGAAGTTAAGATAAATATTCAGCTCCAACCTTTTCCACTCGCAGGTCGTGGTGGTGAAATCGAACGTGTTAATGGTGGCACTTCGGTGGAAGTAGTTGGACGCGAACCACTTTCACTGCCAGTGTCTGGAGTTCTTGGTATTTTTGGACGAGTAGCGAAAGCTTGTTTGAAACTTTTTCCTCTAAACATTAACAGAAGCAACATGAAGATATTATCACATAAGATTATTCACAACAATATCTCACCAAGCCTGCTTATAGCTACAAAAATATTTACTCACCCTTGATGCTGCTTGCTGTGAGCGTTCGGCTATAAAAGGACGAATCAGTCATTAACAAACATAGTTACAACATAGTTGCACAGTAATAGCAAAAAAAAGAAATGCTGAACAAATTACCTTTACATCTCTTGCTCTTGCTTGTTCTGCGAAATACATGAAACACAAATTAAGAAAAACATTAGTCACAGACATTTGGATTATTTCTCTAGACTAAATTAAAAATTAAAGCATTTGTACGGTATTTTCTAAATTGTTTTTTGTATTTGTTACCTGCTGGTGGTCTTCTACTACCTTTTGAAGATGATGTGCGAGGTCTCTCCTGTCATGAAAAAGAGATTACAGGGAGAGCACATTGGAACAGCGAGAATTATGATAATAAACTGAGGGAATGTTAATATGTTTTGTTCTTGTGGCGTCAACAAGAAAACCTTTTTGTTTGTAACAATTTTATGCGATAAGATTATTTTGTTTATTTTTAAAAATTATGCTAAATTGTCAGTCTAAAGACGTAGATATATCCTTTTAACTAAGAAAAATTCTTTTTCAGAAACTTTTTATGAAACTGAATGTTCATAGTTGTTTGACAGGAAATACAGATATCGTCGTAAAGAACAAAAATATAAATAAGTGCGAATTCAGCAATAACATTATTATTTAGGCTGAGGATACAAAAACATATTTTAAGATTTTTATTTTGCATGATAAAGTGTATCTAAATTTGCATTAATTTTTTTCAGGTTAGAGAGAACCCTGAAAAGTAAACTCAAGTTTGTGTTGGTTGCATATAATGTAATGTAATGTCATTCGATGCGATGCGATGTAATGGGTAGCTTGCTGTAGGATGAAATTAGACTTTGAAAAGAAAACAGAAATTGTACATATTGTACAGTTTGTGGATGTGGATTCCCTCCAATCAACCACAACAAAAACTATTTGCATCGTATAACAGGAACAAAGAATTTGAAAGTAATGCAAAAACTCAAAATGTTTCCTGACAAAAAGAGTAAAAGGGAGATGTACCTGAGAAATAAGAACTTCTGGTTGATGTGTAGAAAGTTCTAGAGGAAAAAAATATGATAGAATAATAATTATTTCACAACGTGAAAGTTTAGAAAATGTTCTTTGCGGACACTTTAGAAGACAAAATCTTAGAGCTGTAGTACACATCTAAATGTTTTGGCAGGGGTGGGATTTTGAGATTTTAACCTTCTACACAAATCCTCTGCACAAGTCCTCTGCACAAGTCTCCCCATATTAACCATGATTTACATTTTTTTTGAGGGGGGAGGGGTTAGCGTGGGCCCTCAAGGCTGCTACGGGGCTGAATCTACTTTTTAAACATCAGCATATAACATAGTTTAAATAATTCATTAACTACCTATATTGGACTGTGTTTTGTTTGGCCTAGTTGCAGGTGTTACAGGTCTTGTAAAAGGCTCATCTACACTTTGCCTGATCTAAAGAAAGTAGACAGGAAATTAGGATTTAAATAAGAGCTTACAAGACATTGATTTCAAATGTTTTACGATATTGAAGCAACTTTAAAATTCTCTTTGAAATCTAAATGCTAAAAGTCAATTCTAATTTTAGGGAGAGAGTGGGTTAAATCCTTTGGAATTAAAATTCAATACCGTAAAACATAAAATTTTTAGAGGATAGAAAGTATTACTTAACTGATTTGTCATCTACATGCCTTACATATGTGTTAGCACTTTTTAGGGATTGACGATACTGAAATGTTACATTTTTATTTTGACAATTAAGGTAGGAAGAGAGGGTTAAAATTTAAACGTTGGATTGACGTTTAATGTACACTTTGTGATTTGTGAATAATCTCTTAGGTAGAGATCAATTTTAAGCAAAGTTGCAAAAAGTTAACGTTATCAATAACAATAGTTGAAAATTACATGGTGATATTGAAACAATTTTGAAGAGAAAGATGTTGCAGATAGTTCTACCTTTTTATTTTTCATCACAGACGGTTTAACAGCTGACTTCTGAAAAAAGAAAGAAAACAATGACAACAAACATGATGACAGAATATAACATCAACATGCATTATCAGTCAAGAATTATCTGTTATCTTACATGCAAATATTGAGCACATAAAAGTTCTTCACCACTTTGTTCATCAAGTAAAGCAGTAACTGTCTCATCTTTGTCACTTTCTGCATCAACCGCATCTCCTTCCTGTAAAAAAATGTTGGAAATTGTTTTCGATTGATTGCGCAAATGGCACACCCACTTTTATCTTTTTAATGCCTTTTCTAAATAGTTCATGTTATGCAATTGAAATTTACTTCCCATATTTTGTTTGTATTTTAAAAATATATCTGCTATCTTTCTGCGCATCTAAAGGAGCCTTACCTGTCATTTCTATACTCAGTGAAAAAACAAACGAAGCCAACAAAACAAACAATCAACAATGGAACAATTGAACAACAAAAATAAAAATAATTTAATAACATGCCTCATCATCATCATCGTCATCATCATCTTCCCCTTCAGATTCCATCTCATCATCTGATCTTAATTCCACTAAATATAAATACATAAATACCTAATAATTCATGCAATGTCATTTTACCATCTTAACATAAAGATATGGAAATCTCAAGATTCTGAAACAAATATATACTTGCTTTCTGGTTCGATATCATGCTTACGGGCATTTTTCAATTTAAAAAAAAAAACTGCCAGAAACCATGTTATTAAGAAAAGTGTGATATCAAAGTTTTATTGTAGTTGTCTCGTGTCATCCATTTTTTCTTATCTCAACAAATCACAACTATCTCATACCTGTGTTTAATTGCTTTATGATGAAACGTAACTGATGTTGATCTTGAGTTTCATCTTGCATGTAGCTGTTTAAAATTTCTTCCAAGCCCTGTGAAAAGTCACTTGTAAGCATTACAACTGTTAAAATCTAATGAATGTAGGCTTTGAACTGCACAGAATTTTGTTTATTATCGGGAAAAAAATTATTTGATTTGAATGTTTGTTAATTAATTTTATTTATAACATCAGACATGCAATGGATGTAGCCCTACACATAAGATTACAAATTAGATATATTTTCAGCGAATAAAAAACATACAAACAGGATTTCATACCATGTGTATAGCAGCAGCTTTTATTGATGGCAATGAAAGTATACTGTACAAAGTTCCATTTATATAAGGGCGGATCTAAAAAAAACAAAGAACCATGTTGAAGAGAGCATTTTTCTGTTTTAGTCACAATTTTATTTGAGTACTTTAGGAAGAAATTCAGTCTTTTCAGATGC